>SNQJ01S0012661.1:133356-144626 GCA_010110895.2 Picea sitchensis
CCATCCTTTTGATTGTAAAGTGGGTCTGTATAACTGTTAGAAAATTTCATATTAATTACCTAATGTAGGCGCCATACTTTATAATTGTATACAACCATTTATGTTCTATATACTGTAATGATTGCCAAATGGACAATGCATGTATGTATTAATAACTACATTCATATAGTTGCTTAATATTTCATGAATCCCTTACGATAGTAGTTGTTCATTCCAATTTGGGCCTTTTAGTCTATATAGTTTGAAAGAAAAACTTGAATGCTCTAACAACATATGATCTTATGACAGGTAGAAACTCTTAGAAATTCGTATTTATATCTACTTGATTAATTTATTACTTTTTATATACAATAAATTTGTTCTTGTCACATCTAATACACAGTGGCTTGTAATGCTATTTGTTATTTCCATTCTTATTCCTACCATAGATGAAGTTCCTCAATCATTTTATCAGTCCATTCATTATAATAATAGCATTGTTCCTATAACAGATAATCATGTTGTGATCCTATAGTTTATCATATTCCAACAGTGGTATAATCTACAGCATGGACTCTTCCAAATATTTAACCAGATGTATCTTTCAGTTAATATACCAAATAATAACAATAGCATTCGTTCTATAATTAAATCAAGAGAAATGATTTGCTCAGACTTCGTTTAATCCATTCTATCAATTTTAAGTTTAACAACATTCGAATAGGTTTCATCCATAGAAATACTTTGATGTAGAATTAACATATACACTACATAAGTATATATAATCATTCAAACAGAGAAGGAGCAGGTCAACATACATGAGCCATTTCATGGGAAGACAAAGGGAACAACCACGTTCCTCCTAACCGTATAACAGGGCATCCAAATCACTTGTCATGTTCACCCCCTATCCTGACCATGAATCCATGAGGGCTAACTTGGAACTCCTCCTCAGCAATGTTGTTCAACTTCAAAAATCTTCTCCTTCCCTCACACTCAACAAGTAGTGTTCATAACAGCAAGCAATCAGTAATATTTTTCCCCAGCATACTAGGCAATGTCCTGCCTCTTCACATATGCTATATATCCAAAATTATCTTTTCCTAGGTCTTTTCCCTCCCTTGGGAATTTTCGCAGCTTTCCAAATCCCTGATTTTAAGGCACTTCCAATGGTCAAATTCTTGATTTTCCACTTGTAACAATTAGTCCTGAGGTAGTTCTAACATGTTCCCCACTCATGGAGTCATGGCCAACTGATTTCAACATGGTTGTTCCATTTGTCCTCCTACAATAATTATAAAATATTTTTTTTCATACAAGTGTCACAATCAAGTAGTTAGTTGGTTCAAATCATATCTTCCCAACATTCATAATCATTAATTACAATTAACCAAATTCAAAATTCGGAATTTCCATAAATGGAAAAAAATTTCCAATATTGAATTTACCAAAAACAGAATAAATTTCCTAAGAAATTGCAAATTCAAAAATTATTTATTTTGGGGGATGTTACATCCTTTCCCCCTTCAATAAAACATTGTCCTCAGTGTTCGTTCCTTCCTTGGAACAAGGTTGGATGAGATTTCAACAATTCTCCTTCCAACTCCCAAGTGGCCTCCTCAGGGCTAAAGTGATTCGATTGCACCTTTACCTGAGCGACAACTCTGTTCCGAAGTTCTATTTCTCTCCGGTCCAGAATGCGCAGGGGTTCCTCCTAGAACTCGCCTTCTGGTTCCACCTGCACCAATTTCCAATCAATCATATGAATAGGGTCATGAACATATTTTTTCTGCAAAGAAACATGAAATACATTATGAATTTTTAGATTGGATGGAAGTGCAAGTTTGTATGCTACGGGTCCAATTCGAGATAGTATCTCGAAGGGCCCAAAAAACTTGGGTGCCAACTTGGCACAGTTTCCTAACTTCAACGAACTTTTCTAGGATTTGACTTTTAAGTAAACATGGTCTCCCACTTGAAATTCCAAGTGTCTTCTTTTCTAGTCTGCATAACTCTTTTGTCTGTCTTGTGCCTCTTTTAAGTTTTGTTGTACCTTTCTTACTGTATTCTCCATTTCTTGGAGCATCTCTAGTCCAACCATGACTCTGTCAACCGGGTTATCCCAGCTAATTAGATTCGTACACTTTCTATCGTACAGTACCTCGAAGGGGCTCAATTTAGCCGAAGTTTGGTACCCATTTTTATATGCAAATTCTACAAAGTGCAGGTAGTCTTTCCACTTTCTTGGTTTTGTTCTTATTTACATGCGGAGCATATCTTCTACGATTTGGTTTGTTCGTTCAGTTTGTCCATCCTTTTGTGGATGATAACTCGTGCTGAAATTCAAATTAGTATTTAGCCCTGCAAACAATTCTTTCCAAAAAGAAGATGTAAATTTTACTTCTCTATCTGAAATCACCATTTTAGGAATACCATGCACTGTGCAGTCTAAAAATTTCTTTCATGAATATTTCAGAAATGTTAATAGCTTTAAAAGTATACTTTACAGGAATAAAGTGTGCAAACTTACTAAGTTTATCGATTACCACCATAATAGAATCATTCTGTTTTCTGAGTTTTAGGCAAACCTGTAATAAAGTCCAACGATACAGTCTCCCATTTCCATTCCGGTACCGGTAAGGGCTACAACAGGTTGGCTGGATGTTGGTGTTAGGCTTTTACCTACTGACAATATTGACACTTAGCTAAGTATTCTGTTGTTTCACTCTTCATATTCGGCCAATAAAATAATTTTCTAAGTGTCGTTATCATTTTCTGGTATCTTGGATGACCAAAATATGGTTTCTTATGCACTTCATCCAAAACTGTTAACTTTGACTCTACCGAATCTGGTATGTATATTTTGTTTTTGAATCGTAATAGGCCATTTTTATCAACACTCAACTCTGTTTTGTCTGAATCTTTTGTAGTGTTTTGTAATTCTGCCACTGTATTAGTGTAATTTTCATTGTTATTACATGCATCCTTTATCCTCTGTTCAAGATCACTTTCTACCCTGCTGACATTTATTTCAAATAATCCATGAACTCTTCTACTTAAAGCATCAACTACTTTATTTTCCTTACCCTTGATATGTCTTACCTCAAAGTCGAATTCGCTCAAGAAGGCTAGCCAGCTTGCTTGCCTTGCATTAAGGTACGACTGACTAAACAAATATTTCACACCACTATTATCTATCAATAAAATAAACTTTCTACCCATTATGTAGTGTCGCCACATTTTTAAGGCATGTATTACCGCTGCCAATTCTAAGTCATGAGTGACGTTGTTTTTCTCATGTTCCTTTAATTTTCGGGACTCATAAAAAATAACGTGTCCTTCTTGAGTTATGACACCACATAGTCCTTCTTTACTTGCATCAACACAGATGGTAAAGTCTTTATCTGGGTCTGCTACCTTTAAAATGGGTGCGGTTGTTAACAAATCCTTTAACTTATTAAAACTATCTTGACACTTCTGTGACCTGTTAAACTTGGTCCCTTTCTTTTTTAATGATGTGACAGGGTAAGCAATTTTGGAAAACCCCTCTATAAATCTGCAATAATATCTAGTGATTCCCATGAATGACCAGATATCTTCTACATCCTTTGGTACTGGCCATTCCATAATGGCCCTTATTTTCTCAGGATCGACTACAATTCCATCTGCAGATATTACATGTCCTAGGTACTGTATCTTCCTCTGATAAAAATCACACTTATCAAATTTAGCATACAGTTTGTGTTTCATTAAAGTTTGTAGAACTATTCTTAAGTGTTCTTCATGTTCTTCCTCTATTTTAGAATATACCTGAATGTCGTCAATAAATACCAATAAGAATTTGTCCAAATACTGACTGAAAATACTTTTCATTAAATGCATAAATGTGGCTGGCATGTTAGTGAGTTCGAAAGGTATAACTACAAATTCGTAATGTCCATATCTTGTTAAAAAAGTTGTTTTGCTTATGTCCTCATCTTTTATGTTAACTTGGTGATAACCGGATCGTAGATCCAACTTCGAAAAGATATTGGCCCCACCTACTTGATCGAATAGATCATTTATCTTAGGTAAGGGTTACTTGTTCTTAATAGTCATTTTTTTCAATTGTCTATAATCGATGCATAGTCTTAGAGTATCGTCTCTCTTTTTCAGAAAGAGGACTGGTGCTCCGCATGGGAAACTCTCGATCTAATATACTCTTTGTCCAACAATTCTTGTAGCTGAATTTTTAGTTCTGTCAATTCCGACAAACTCATTCGGTAAGGTGCTTTAGAGAAAGGGGATGAACCAGGTAGCAGGTCTATAGAAAAGTCTATTTCCCTTCTAGGGGGTAATTCAAGTATTTCATCAACAAACACGTCTCTCAATTCATGTAGAACCACAAAGTCTTCCAAGTTGGGTTTATCTTCTTTTTCTAACAGGTTTGTTACTTGGATGGCGTAAACTTGACAACCCTTTCTCATGCATTTTTTGAATTGCATTGATGAAACTTGTCTAACTAATATTAGTTTTGGTATACCTTGGGTTGTCTTAGTAGTGCCATTTTTTGTCTTTATACTTAAGTGTCTTTGCATAACAATCTAGTACTTATTTGTGCTTTTCCAACCAATCCATTCCGATAATCACATCATAATATCCTAGTGGTAGAATGTTTAGATTTGTTCTTATGTTTTGACCATCTAAACTGAACTCATAATTAGAAATAAAGTCAACCACTTTCCTTTTAGTTCCTATTGCTAGTTGTACCAGCCATGGTTTTGCATGTTTCATTTTATTAAGTTTATTTGACTCTACCACACCAGGAGTGATATAACATAACGTAGCTCCAGGATCAATTAAAACAAAAATTCAAGTGTTATTGACTTTACCTTCAATTTCCACCACAAAGGACTGGTGGTCAGCTTGCTGACCATCTACGAGTATATTGATTCGATGCAAGCTTCTGCCCACATCACCCACTGTCGAGGATTCCTGCAAATTATGAACAAAAATTATGTTTGTTGAATTAAAACATGGGCAGTTCTTCCATAGATGAGGTTCTCCACATTCCCAACATTTTAACGGTTCCTGGGGGTTGTCCCCAAACTTATTTGTTCCCAGATTTACTGGTTTACCGCCTCTTTGTGTGATTAGATGGTTGGAGTGAAAATATTTCCTTGGAAAGATTTTTGTTGCATTCTAATAAGGGGTTCGTTGGTATCCCTTCTTTCGCTGGTTCATTCGATCTTGTTTCTTATCCTTCCAATATTTGGGAAATTCTGTCTGTTGTTTGTATTGGTCATAACACATTCGGGATTTTATGAATACTTCACTCAGGGACTTGGGATTATCAAATTCAATTCTGTCCTTGTAGGACTATGGTAAACATCTTAGGAATCGTTGGATTTTCACTTTATCCTCCTGGATATAAGGTACAAACCTTAGTAATTCCAGGAATTTATTTATCAGATCTTCCATAGACATTTGACCAAGTTGTAACTCATAAGATTATTTTGTTTTTCTTTCATAGTAGCTTTCATATAGGTACTGTTTCTTAAAGTATTTCTTAAAGTCAGACCATTCCATCTGTTTCTCCTTTAGGCCCTTGGCCAATTTCAGATCTTGCCACCAAATGTTGGCTTTTCGTTTCAAATTGTAAATGGCCATTCTGACCTTCATATTGTTGGAATAGTTATATATATGAAAACATTTTTTGATGTCTAATAACCATGCTTCAGCTTCCTCCCCTGTTCTTGATTCCCCATCAAAGGTAGTTGGTTTAATTCTCTTAAATTCTCTTTCAAGGTGGTCTACCTATTTTCTTTTTCTGTTTGTTTTTGTTTTATCTTCAGCTGAAGGTGTACCTTCAGATGAGCTATCCCCTCTTTCTGCTTCAGGGCCTAAATTATTAGAGGGCCTTTTACTGACCTCTTCTTCTTGGTTTTCATCCTTTGGGTATTTTTTTGTCACTATATTTCGCAGCAAGACTTCATTTATTTCCTTCTATTCTTGATGTGCCTTTTTCAATTTATCATTGTCTTCTTTGAAAACCTGTAGCTCAACAATGAGATTAGTCATCGTTTCAAGAACTTCAGTAGGTGAGATTTCATCACTATTCTGTCGTGGGTATTCAAGAGATCTTTGTTCAGTGTTCCCATCAATCCTTATTTCTGTATCATCCTGGGCTGCCATGATTAACATAAAACGAAAAAGGGTTTCCTATTTGTAACAGTAAAAGTTTATTAGTTTTACATAAAAAAAAATATGTGCTAAGTAAATAATGTGGCCTTGTTCAAGGCCCAAGTGTTGTAACCTTTGTTCTGATACCATATGTAATGTACCCCAAAATTTACATAATTTTTTTTTTTACTTAGGATACTTCGAGTTGACCTTTTGTCTCCAAAACTTTCAGACATTCATTGACTATACTATAGAGCAGTCCTATTGCCATTTTTACTTTTCCCATCATATTTTATTTAACGTATGCTCACGTCTTCTCGTTGCAGATTGAGCTATATGTGAGTATACGTATATAACTAAAGATATTCTGATTTCATGAAAACTTAAGACTAGCCATCATCTTCGTTTGAGGTTTACATCCCACTTATATAATATAGATGTGTAACCACCTAGAACAACTATCATATTCGTATAATAGCCATATATGTAAAATCATTCCGACTTCCATTCCTAAGTACAACCATAGGGTCTACTAAGGAAATGTTAAACATGAATTAAAATACCCTTAAAACAAGCTATCGTTCTAGGCATGCATCAGTCACTATTTCGCATAGTTGAATTTAGTAAAGACACCAATGTGCGTAGAGGCTAAACTCAGAGTGGCTATAGTTACGTTGACGCCACTAAACATTCCTAGTTGATTAATGAAATTCATGCTATATAATTCGGGCAAGGGTTAGTGCATCGATAGTTAAGTTCAACATATAACCAGAAATAGTAGGGGTGAAGTTGTAACCCTAAATTAGACCGCCAACATACTTCACCATTAATATACTGAGAAAACTGCAGAGATTGACTGTATCTCATCTTAAATAGCCTGTCTGTGACATTTAAGATGTCCTGGGGTAAGTTCATTCAGTTAATTACTCGACTTATGTGCCCATTGTATTTTTGATAGCTTACCATATTCACATGTCTCAGGTATGGTTAGCATGCATCCCCATTACTCCATTCGAAGGGGGTTCCCAGCGTTATCATGTTCATTCCTACCTTGGCTCTGCAAAGAAAGTGTGAGACATTATAGACTCTCCCTGTTTGGTATTCATCTTGGCATCGTGGTCATTAGTTCATGGTTTGGTCTTTGTTCTGCGTGGAAGAGAATTTGGAAGGAACTTCCAGACGACCAACCTTATGCATGGTAAGTCGACCTTCGAATGTTCTTTCATTTTTGCATACGAGTTTTCTGTATCATTAAGAAGATTCCCGTGTACTCCAGTCCTTTGGTCAATTCCTCGGTAGCATTCTTGGTTTTATTTCATGGTTTACTATAGTGATATGGTGTCGGCATTACCCTAGCAACGCTTAGGGTTTTCGCAGTTTCCCCTTTTCTCTTTACTAGTTTTTCTAGACCAAGCCATTACCTCCTGTGGAGAGAAATTGTTACTGTGTCTTCTATAATTATGTCTGTGGAACATATGTTATTTGAATTGAACTCTCAGAGACCTTGTTACTTGGCCTGGTCTCATTCATTGTCTAGTATCCTAGTTGATTGTGTGTAACGGAGTTTATATCCAAAATTTTCCTTGCTTAAGTAAACATCAGGCCTTTCATCCGTATAGAAGGTTGTTACCTCACGTTTCTCTCCCAACTTCAAGTTTCCTCCCTTGACTGTAACCAGGTTTTTCTTAACTCTAAAATGATTAAAAGGCAGTCTTTGAGCTAACAGACGTAATAGTGGACTTAACCCTAAATCAAAAGTTTTGTACCCTATGTCGTATACTAAGAACAATCGGGATTCATTCTTTTTCTGCCCATTTACTTATAATCTGAATGTATTACAAAGTTCATACGCATCTGGTGTTGTTTGACACAATGTTGATCATGTATTCTCTTTTCCTTAACTAAACTAATTCATAGATGGTATTAGATAGATTATTGGTGATGTTTGTTGACCTGAGGCGTCCAAATATTTATACTTATATTTATAATTTAACATTGGGTTTATGTTTTCCATGCGACTTATGTATCTCTTTGTGATCATCATTCATGTATTATTCCCTGTAATGTTTTTATTTGTTTATTTACTGATGCTTATTACTAATGATGGGACCCTTTGATTTGCAAGGCTACCCATCAGGGAATCTTGGGCTCCTCTTCCCCTCTTGGTCTGGAAGGTGCATAGCTTGGTGCAACGACGAAGGGTATCAATTCTCTACATTAAAGTTAAGTATTAATTCGACCATTCCTTTCCTATTATTATTTGTTTTCCCAATTTAATCATCTTATCTCTGTTGAATAAGTTATAATGGTTTTTACCGTACTATGTGCAGGGGTTTCAACCATGCGAAAACATGGAAGACAACCTCTGTCATCCTCTTAAGAGGTATTCAGGTTCCATCTTATCTTTTCCAAGTAGTCTTAGGTGACCCAGGGTAGAAAGATTCAACTAAAGAGTTAACTCTGTGGTAGAGATTGTTCGTTTTTACGCTGGTTTTTACCTCTGTTACTTGTCTTCAAGGTCAATAAAAGAGTCGTCTTTAAAACCATATGATTGGATGAAAGGATTTAGTTGGATTCTTACTATGTCCTGACTCGAACATTATTCGAATGGAAATACGATTTGAATTTTCTTGACATACTGGAATCTGTTCTTCGACATTCTAGAATTAAATGATATTGTGACTAATGTGTTATTTGTTTTTTCCATTCCCGTAGCTTTACTTTCAACCTTTATCATCCTAGATCCTAGGAAAAACAAAAAGAGTGTTGGAAGTGTAAATTCTCATATTTACTGTTGATCAAAGAATTAGGTATTAAGACGGGTCTGAGTCTATTGATGTAACATAGATTAAAGATATGACTCTATAATTTATATCTGGAATGTTTTCTTTATATGTATACCTATATAAACTATATATATATATATATATATATATATATATATATAACCATCATTTTGATTGTATAGTGGGTCTGTCTAACTGTTAGAAAATTTCATATTAATTACCTAATGTAGGCATCGAACTTTATAATTGCATACAACCATTTCTATGCCATATATTGTAATGGCTGCCGAATGGACAATGCATGTATGTATTCATAACTGCATTCATATAGTTTCTTAATATTTCGTGAATCCCTTATTATAGTAGTTTTTCGTTCCAATTTGGGCCTTTTAGTCTATACAATTTGAAAGAAAAACTTCAATTCTCTAACAACATATGATCTTACGACAGGTAGAAACTCTTAGAAATTCGTATTTATATCCTCATGATTAATTTATTACTTTTTATATACAATAACTCTATTCTTGTCATGTCTAATACACAGTGGCTTGTAATGATATTTTTTATTTCCATTCTTATTCCTACCACAGATAAAGATCCTCAATCATTTTATTAGTCCATTCATTATAATAATAGCATTCTTCCTATAACAGATAATCATGCTGTGATCCTGTAGTTTATCATATTACAACAGTGTTATAATCTACAACATGGACTCTTCCAAATCTTTAACCAGATGTATCTTTCAGTTAATATACCAAATAAAAACAATAACATTCGTTCTGTAATTAAATCAACATAAATGATTCGCTCAGACTTCGTTTAATCCATTTTGTGAGTTTTAAGTTTAACAACATTCGAACAGGTTTCATCCATAGAAATAATTTGATGCAGAATTAACATATACATTACATTAGTATATATAATCATCCAAACAGAGAAGGAGTAGGTCAACATATCTGAACCAGTTCGAGGGAAGACAAAGGGAACAACCACGCTGCTCCCAGCTGTACAATAGGGCAGCCAAATCACTTGTCTTATTCACCCCCTAGACTGACCATGAATGCATGAGGGATAACTCAGAACTCCTCCTCAGCAATGTCATTCAACTTCAAAAACCTTCTCCTTGCCTCACAGTCAGCAAGTAGTGTTCATAACAACAAGAAATTAGTAATATTTTTCCCCGACATACTAGGCAGCGTCCTGCCTCCTCACATATGCTATATATCCAAAATTATTTTTGCCTAGGTCTTTTCCCTCCCTTGGGAATTTTCACAGCTTTCCAAATCCTTGATTTTCAGGGGTTTCCAATGGCCAAATTCCTGATTTTCCACTTGTAACAATCAGCCCTGAGGTAGTTCCAACATGTTCCCCACTCATGGAGTCATGATTAGCTGATTTCAACTTGGTTGTTCCATTTTTCCTCCTGCAATAATTATAAAATATTATGTTTCATACAAGTGTCACAGTCAAGTAGCTAGTTGGGTCAAATCAGATCTATGCCCAACAATCATAATCATTAATTACAATTAACCAAATTTGAAATTCAGAATTTCCATAAATGGCAAAAATTTTCCAGTTTCGAATTTACCAAAAACAGAATAAATTTCTTAAGAAATTGCAAATTCAAAAATAATTTATTTTTGGGGATTTTACAGACACAACCTGCACGAGCAATTCCAGAGGTCCAAATTACTTCGTTCTGGGTGGAATGGGATGAGTAGTAAGAGTATGCCCTGGATCACTGGAAGTTCTGGTCCTCACGTCCGAAAATGTTCATTGTATCTCCACAGAAATGTTGTCGAGTTAGTGCCATAAGTTTACGAGAACGTTTGTTTTCTCTATACAATGCTTCAAATGAAAAGTTGGAGGGGATAATATAACCCTCCACAAATGTTGGTCCAATGCATGTGAATGGGAGATCTCCTCGAGGCTTTCTCTAATTAATGATAATCTCTACGAGTGTTGCATGATGAGTTGTTAGCATTAAATCTTAGTAATTGAATACTTAGAAGTGTGAAGGTGGAGGGTACGATGAAGAGAAATTAAGGATTGGAGGTTTCGTGAACCCACCAACACGACAACGTGCGAAAAACATTCCATGATGTTTGAAATTAACACTCAGAAGGGATAATATAACCCTCTGCAAATCTTGGTTTAATGTGTATTAATGGGAGATCTCCTCAAGATTTTTTGCTCATTAATGACAATATTTATGGTTCCTGCATGATGAGTTGTTAGAATTAAAGCTTACTAATTGCATATTTAGAAATAAGACCTTTTTTTTACACACAGACACATATATAATAATGTTCTTATAAACAATTTTTTTATTATAAATAA
>SNQJ01S0012661.1:158277-171648 GCA_010110895.2 Picea sitchensis
AAGTGAAATACACTTTACAATTTTAGCATGAACTTTTTCAAAAAAAAGTAACAAAAGAGAGACTTGAACTCAAGACCTCTTACTTAACAAGGAAAGTTTTAACCAAATGGTCTAGCAAAACATATTGTAATGTTCATAAGGAGGATTGGGGTTGTTGTTGTTGTTGAAGACGGCCTTGGAGAGTGGGCTAAAAAACAACTCTTTTCACACAAGAAAAAAATTTCTCTTCTCGATGACAAGAAGGGTTAGATCTCGGTTAGCTTACCCGGAAGATTCACATTTTCCTATTTGGTTCTGATTTGCTGAGATTGCAGAGGGAACAGAGAAAAGAGAATACGTATATCTAAAAGAGTAGAAACCCAAAAACAAATAATATCAAACCGAAATAAAACAAAAATAAAACTTTGCATAAATTTAAAAAAAGTGTATTCATGCTTTATACCTCTCGATCTGACTGTAATGGTCATATCTTAGGCAACCAGAAACCTTTTCGAGTGAAACAAAAAGTGTTCCTAACTGAAACAAGTGCTCCAGACGCAATGGAATAGTCCTTTTAGCCCATAAATGTACGAAAATGACAAAAAATGGATATGAGACAACTCGGCTTCATGATCTCGATCTACAACAAGAGCGGATCTTCAAACAGGCTCTGATACCATGTTCGACAACACAGTTATTCCAACAGAGGATGAACACCTTCAGCAACCACTCAAATAAATAGATCAAAGATCAACACATGGATGTTTTAACGTGGTAAAACCCCTATGGGGAAACATCCATGGCCCCAACCAACGCAGCCACTTGGAGCAGTTTATTAATGAAAAAGAAAAAGATTACAGAGAGATTTTACAGTAGAGTTTCTCACAATCAACCATCGGCGAATGACCCTCCATGCTCTTTAAATAGAGATCATGGACCAATCGGGTATTAAGCCACAAATAAATGGTCGTTAAGATCGAGGAGAGTAGGAACTGTCGGATCACTCTATGTCAGGAACATATCGTGACCGTCAGATTTCCTAACTACAAATGTATACTAAAGAAACACACTAAGAAACACACTTTTACCTAACGACACATTAGAACAAGTAGATCTGAACTAACTCCTAAGTGTCTAAATCTCCTAACATTCATATGGCAATTATGCTAACCCAGGAAGCATATCTTGTAATAGAGGTTATCTAATTGTACAATGTATGATTATGTTGTTGACGGTTCAGATGGCATCGTTGAGAAAATGTCTATACATGTAAGGGAATTTTTTACTGCATCGTAGACAATCAATTGTACCATAATTTATGAAAGTAGAGGCAGAAGCAGGAGAGTTGCATTTGGCACATACAAGCTCGAAGGAGGTCAAGTACTCATTTGTTGCAACCAAAACACCCTCAACCTAGGCACATGAGCACAATAGTTAATATATTGAATAATATAATATACAACTGCACAACAAAAAAAGCTACAGAAAATTGGTGAAGGCAATTTTTATGAGCAAAGTTTGGATGGAATTGTACATGTGTAGGCACAACATTTTTCGAGCTAGTTAGTTTCTTGATATCCTATACTATATATGTTCGAAATTATGTTACAAATGTTGTTGGGGTTGCGTGAAATATCATTTCTTTAACATGTCTTTTCTTTGTTATATTTTTGAAGATCAGAAGTGGAAATTTCCCTTTATGCAATTGTTGTTCCATTGAGGAAAACAAATTTGAATAGGTGTCAAACAATTGTAGCTGCAACATGGAACAGTGCAATAGTTGTCTAACATAACTGAGATATATGGACATGTGAAAATAAAGGACAAAAATTGATATGGAGAATGGTAACATTGCCTTGTCGTTGTCTGAATCTCCATCGTTTATATGGAGAATGTGTTGCGAGCCAAGTTTTATCACGAGTGTGACAACTGCAACAATGGTTCCAATTGGATAAGTGTCATTGCTCTGTGCAAGTTGGTTGATTGTTGTGTCATGTACAAAACGATATTCTGAACAAATCGGTAGGATTTTTTCCACAATATTTGTTTCGTTGAGAGATGTAGTCCGCTCACAATCACCACGGTCATATACTATTTTTAGAAATATATTAAAATTTGTAATGGATATCCCATTACCTGGAAAGATCTTTTCTGCATGTTTCCGAATATGTTGTGTAGTGATAGTCAGTGTGACTACCATCATGGCTTTGTTGTCTATCATGTCAGAACGCATAATGCATCTAGTTTTGTTTTCCTTATCCAAGTAAGTTGTATACATGACCATTATGTCCCCGACGAACACTTGTCCAGTTCAGCGGTTGTTCAAGCCTTCTATCGATAGTATATTAGGTGTTATAAGTTTAGACATGGTGACATTTTTGAAACAAGAAAAGTAATGTGAATGGTAGTCTGCATTATTTTTTTGTTTTCTTTTTTTCCCGGCATAAATGTACAAGTAGAAGCACAACTTGGATGAAGTACGGAGGCCATATTTTTGTAACCAAACCTCTTAGTCTGCAGAACTTGCACTATGTTCGACGTCTGAGTTGCGCTCGTTGATACTTCTTGTGAACTGCAAAGTATGTATTGCAGGTGGCATAAACATATTTATCATGGAATAGATGAATAAATAGCTCAAGATATGTGTTTGGTAAACATATCAGGAGCACAATGTATGAATCTTTACCTTTGGCCTTGTCATGTTGTTGGCGTTTGCGATGATTGACTGCTCATGCCCATGTCACTAGTCCAACTTTTTCTGATGCAATCATGTGTACATGAATATCAGAAGGAATATATAGTCATATGCATCTTATATTGTCCATAATTGTTCTGAATGTCATATACAGGCTCGAAGGAGATGGAATATGAAATAGGGTGTCAAGGGACACTCAGGAAACATGAGGACCCAACTGTCAAATTGTATTCCTCGTAATTGTTTATTGCAAAAATGTGTAACATGGAACAGGGCATGATGGGGGATTCTGGTGTCCAATTTGTATATCGCAGAACCCCCAAAGCTAGAGGCGCAATCCTAAGCCCGCTAGCCCGGGAACCCATGATCAAAAAAGTGGCTAACTATGGAATGATGAAGTCGTCGATCAGACTTGTGATATAGAAGCATTAGTATAAATGTGAACCCATGAGTCCACCAACCCGCGCACCTAGACATTTTCAGAAAAATGACTACGCAAAGCAACTAGAAAGCGAAAGTAAAGGGAAAAAAGAAAGGGGAATTCGGTTAAGTATAGAAGAGGGAAAAAAAGGGTTAATAGAGAGTGGGAAAATATAAATGGGGAGGGAAATGTTCGAAAGCGGGAACGTCTCAACAAAGGCCCATTTTTTCCAAATCATTTTTTTCTAGTCCAATATTATATCCACCTACTTGTTTTGTGTGTTTGATTTACTATCACAATTGGTATAACCTTTTGAAGATTGTACTTCAGTCTCGTCTGCTATGGCCTATAATATTCCATCCTCTTGTCCAACTAATTTGTTTCTTTCAATGTAGCAATGTAGAAAATGTAGTGGACATGAAGGTAAGTTAGTATGTAGAAAGACATGTAAAAAAAAAATACAGTTCTATTTATTTCAATGTAGCAGCACGAAGAATACAATTGATTGAAGATAACTTATTATGTAGGAAGATACGTAGTATCTACAAACAATAAATGAGGTGCAAATAAGTAGAACAAATATACAAACAATAAATGAAATACAAAACAATGGAATATGAAATAAGAGTAAAAACATGCACCTTTGTATCTCCTCTTCTACATTGGTGGTAAAGAGTCCCTTGTCTTCTCAAGTTATTATGTTTGTTTCAATGTAGCAATGCAGAAAATACAACGGACATGAAAGTAAGTTGGTATGTAGAAAGACTTGTAAAAAAATAAATCCAGTTCTATTTATTTCAATGTAGTAGCACAAAGAATACAATTTACATGAAGATAAGTTATTATGTAGGAAGATACGTAGTATCTACATACAATAAATTAGGTGCAAAGCAGTAGAACAAATATATAGACAGTAAATGAAGTACAAAACAATGGAATATGAAATAAGAGTAGAAGCATGCACCTTTGTGTCTCTTCTTCTACATTTGTGGTAAAGAGTCCTTTGTCTTCTCCAGTTATTATGTTTGTTTCAATGTGGAAATGCACAAATTACAATGAACATGAATGTAATTTGGTATGCAAGGGAGAAAAAGTAATATGTACATATAGTAAATGAGAATAAAATGAATAGAATAAAAGAGAGTTAGAAACATGAACCATTTCTTTTCTTGATCCATGGTTGTGATTATATAGAATTTTTCTTGGCCAAAATATATTACAAGCCAAAAAATATTAAGAAGTTGAATGGTTGTAGCTGAATGATTTTTTTTTTAGCAACAAAGTATCCATATATGCTTTGAGACATGGAAATATAATTTTGTAATATCTTTGATGTATATTTCATAATTCAAGTACAAGAAAAAATGTATCATGGTTAGACCAGTCTATGTATAAGATAAAGAGGTTGTATTGTGATATGGGCACATTTCACCATATATGGTTAGTAAGTTCTTTTTGTACATGTTTTATCTTAACCAAAAGAAAGCGAACATTGTAATTGCACATGTAGTTTTACAATTATTTGTTATGGCACTATTTTGTAGCATGTCAACACTGAAGTATCCTAGAATGATAATGGTTTCATCCAGATATAAATGGTGTGATGCATTTGTGAAAACATTCATTATGTTAGAAATGTTGCACATAGAGCGACATAGAGATTGAATATTGCAATTTGAAATCCACAAAATACTACTCTTTCTAGCACCATATCAACATCTTTTTCTTCTACACGAACATTTTCCAAAGGCATGTAGGTATGGTTCAGAGTTTGGATAAAAAAATGGGGAAACATTTAACAAAAAGAGGGAAAGATATGCCAATTTTATGCAATTTTGGTGCAACCTAAGCACTATTGTACCATACCTAGCCCTTCAACACCTACCTGCATTTTTCTTCTAGAAGAACATCCTGCGAAGGAAACAAGCTTGAAATCGTATTTTTCATGCAAAAGACATGGGTTCAATTCTCATATGTGATAGGCAGGTCTGGGATAGGCACTATATTTCCACTTTGTCACACACCACAAAGGAACGGGATTTGCAATGCTTGAAAAAATGGCAGTCGTAGTTGTGCACACGACATTGGCATGGACATGGTGCAGAGCCTCAGGAAACGATATGAGGAAAATTTAAGAGTAGGATAAAAAGATATGCCAACCTCTATGGAAAGTTTGCATGACAGGAACGATGAATAAATACTTAAGCATTCTTACTTACAAAATGCAAACAACAAATATGAAAGAAAGTATGCTATTGAAACTTACTCGTTAATGATGAATAACAGAACCGCGGGTCCACTTGCGTGTGCAGGAATTGAACACTGCAAAGTGAAAAAAATATCTCCAATTGTTGATGCAGGACCCGAACCTTGCAAAGTCGAAGAAAACAAAAGGAAGCAGCAAGAAACAAACCATTGAGAAAACACCAACAGCTCCAACTGCAACTGCAAGACCTCAAACTTGCAAAGTTGAACCAAACAACAACAAGCAACAACCAATGAACAAGAAATAACCAGTGAACCAATAAACAATATATGTATCTTCAATGATGACCAAATTGCATTCCAAGCATAGAAGAAACATGAAACATATGATGACCATGCAAATAGAAATACTTAAATATTCTTACTTGCAAATTGCAAACAATAAACAACAAAGAAGGAATATGAATGAAATTATGGTATCGAAAATTACTCGGAAATGATGAACGACATAAGCGGAGGCTGAATTGTGGGTGCAGGACTTGAACATTGCAAAGTCAAAAAACAACACCAATTGTGGGTGCAGGACCCCAACCTTGCAAATTTGAAGGAAACAAAAGAAAGAAACAAGTACCAACAGGTCCAATTGTAAGTGCAAGACCTCAAACTTGCAAAGTTTAACCAAACAACAACAAGAAACAACCAATGAACCAACGATCTAGCGAATAAGAAGGAGTCAGTGAACTAGTAAACAATATATATATCTTCAATGATGACTAAATTGCATTCCAAGCATAGAAGAAGTATGAAACATATGATGGATATGCGACTTGAAATACTTAAACATCCTTATGTGCAAACTGAAAACAATAAACAATAACTAACAGATAAAAATGAAATTATGGTATCGAAACTTACTCAGAAACGATGAATGATAGAAGCGTGGGTCGAATTGTCGGTGCAAGACTTGAACCCCCCAAATTCAAAAGAAATCTCCAACTGTGGGTGGATGATCCCAACGTTGCAAAGTTGAAGCAAACAAAATCAAGCAACAAGCACCAACATGTCGAACTGCAGGTGCAAAAACTCAACCTTGCAAAGTTGAACCAAACAACAGCAAGTGACAACCAAAGAACCAACGAACCAACGAACAAGAAGCAGCCAGTGAACCAATAAAAAATATATGTATCTTCAAAGATGAATAAATTGAATTCCAAGCATAGAGGAAGTATGAAACATATGATGGCTATGCGACTAGCGGTGGACAACAATATTGTCCAAATTCACTGCAATATTGTATGGAAAATTTCAAGGAAAAATGTGTTGTGAGAAGCCTATTTAAGTAAACATTTAAGGTTGTCACAGCTTTTTAAGGGCCTCACGCTATGCAAACATTTAAGTTGTCATGCATGTTTAAGGGCCTCGCGCTATGTAAACATTTAAGCTATCAGGCCTATTCAAGTACCTGAAAAAGAGTGTTAATGCTCAAAACTTTCGGGATGTAAACATTTCAATACAAATAGAAATAATAAAAACATTAAAAAACAGCATCGATGCTCAAACTTTTGGTATGTAAACATTTCAATAAAAATAAAAAAATTAAAAATGAGCATCCATGCTAAAAAATTTGGATATCTAAACATTTACAACATTGGGAAAAATGAAGTTAGCAATAAGTCTTCGAATCTATTCTCCAATGAGATGATGACATATAAGTTTTTTTTTATTATATAAAAAATAATGTTTTTAATTCTATAGTTCCAACAATAGAGATGATGCGAAAATTTATAGTCAAAGGACATATTAATATGAAGTAAATGAATTATCGATCGCTAGAGTCCCTCTACGCCTTTGGAAGGGACTAATAAGTCTATACCAAAGTAACATAATATCAAAGAATAAGGCCTTGCCTCACGATAAAATTTAAAATGAAAAATCATAGATTAAATAAAATATGAAATGTTCTGAATAGGATTTGGAAAAAATCAAAGCAGGTAAATGAAAATTATCCTACTTATCCTAGATGAAAGAAATGAAAGAGGGAAAATGTTAATGAACCAAGGATTGAATACCTGTTTATGTTGTTGTTAGAGTCTGGCTTTGTGATATCTTATGTAGCATGCTCAATGCTTTCTTTCACACGTGTTTTGTGTTAAATAAAGTAAAACAATGTGTGTTTTCTCAAGTCAATAGACGATAACCAGCCAACTTAAGTGAGAATGAAAAGAGAGTCAATAGACCATAACCAAACCAACTTAGTGAGGAGGAAGAGATTTTATTATCATACTGTGCATGCATAGTGACACATTGTTGCTTTCTATGTGGCTAGCCCAAGGTATGGTACATGGCCGCTCTCTTTCATACGATGTTTTGTAGGTTTTGTGTATTTATGAAGACACATCATTTCATTTTATGTTCCTGCATGTTTCTTTATACCAATACTAGGTCAGCCCATCGATTTATACCACAATTCTTTTGAGGGTACAATTCCCACAGAGTTCAACAATTACACAAATTTAAATTTGTTTCAATGTCTCAAACAATGATTTATCTGCACATAGGTGCTAGTGTGTTTGCGTCCAACCTCTTCATCTAATCCATGGTCATACCCAAGACTCGTAGCAGAGACAATGAACCAACGAGCAGAATAGAGTTTCCTTTAACCATGCCAAATGAGATGAATGATGTTCGTGGGTTTCCTACTGTGAGTTTTGTGGCTTTTTGTTGTAAAATTTTGGGTTTTAAGCTATAGATTAATTATATTATGAATATGAGGAACGAACACATCAGTGAGACAATGCTCACACACTGATTTTTATTAAAAGGAAACTTAGGTACATTTATACTTGTAGAGCTCACCAATGACCCATGAGAAGAATCCTACAATTATCGATCTAGAATCACTTATGATCTAAAAATGAAATAATTTGTTCAAACAAACTCTTGAATAACCATAGTAGTTTCGATATTATTCTAACATACCCATTTAATAGAGAAACGGATTTTCTATGACACCTAACTTGCTTCTAAAAATTTCAAACTTGAGTTTACCAAGTGGGTTGGTAAATATATCAACCACATTATCATTGGTATTACAAAATATCAAATTGATTCCGCTTGATTCAATCTTCTCTCTCACAAAGTGATCTTGTAGCTTGATGTGTTTTGATATTGCATGATATATTGGATTGTGTGACAATTTGATAGCACTTTGATTGTCATAGTTGATGCATGTTGGACCATTTTTCTCCTCTTCGACATTTGCAAGAATTCTCCGCAACCAAATGACTTCACAGTTGGAACTGGTCAAGGATTTATACTCAGATCCTATTGATGAGAAAGAAACAGTAGGATGCTTATTGCTACTCCACAATACAACCCCTAATCCTATATGAAATCCATAGCATGAGGTATATCTTTTATCATTAGGATTTCCTGCCCAATCTAAATCAGAAAAACCTGCTAGATCAACATCAAATTCATTAGTATGCAGCTTTCTAGTGACTCTTTGAAGGCTTAGCCATGAACTAACTAAGGATGCTAACTTAGTCTGCAATGTTTGGTCTTGTACTGGTGAGGTAGTTCAGGCTTCCCACCAACTGATGATATAAAGTACCATCTGCATCTTTAGATCCATCTGTACAACTTTGCATTCTCTTCTAAGGGAGTTGACATATATTTACATTCACTCATGTTGAACTTTCTAATAATTTCTTTTGTATATTTACTTTGAGTGATAAATGTTTTACCAGGCTCTCTCCAAACCTCAATTCCTAAACAGTAATGCAATTCACTAAGATCTTTCATTTCAAATTCTTGAGAGAACTAAATTTTAATCTCTTCAATTAACTTGCATGCACTACCTATAATAATGAGATCATCCACATATAAAGATATTAAAGAAACATTTACTTCTTCATCTTTCTTAAAATACAGGTTAGGATCATTTTTTCTTTTCACAAACCCATTCTGATAAAAGAAGGTATCTATCTTTACATACCATGATCTCGGTGCCTGTTTGAAACCATAGAATGCTTTCCTTAACATGCAAACTAGATGCTCCTATCCCTGCTTGACAAGCCCTTCAGGCTGAACCAAATAAAATTGTTCCTTTAAATCACCATTCAGAAAAGCAGATTTGACATCTAATTGATATATTTTACATTTATGTTTTCTAGCTAAGACAATCAATACTCTAATTGTATTCAATTTAGCTATTGGAGAAAAAGTATCTTTGTAATCAATTCCCTCCTTTTGTGAATATCCTTTTGCAACTAATCTTGCCTTATATTTGTCAATGCTACCATTTGTTTTAAATTTAGATTTATACAACCATTTTCTTCCAATAGGGACTTTGTTTTCAGGTAGTTCAACAAATTCCCATGTTTGATTTTTCATAAGGGAATCATATTCATCATTCATAGAGTTTCTCCATTATTCATGTTATTTAGCTTGATCATAGTTTATAGGTTCTACAACATTCATGACATGATACATCAATGCATAATATGTATACCTTATAGGTGGTTGAGTTCGTCGTGACGAACTTCTTGGTCCTTCACTTCTTTTATCTCATCTCCTGCTCTGTGGTGACTCTTATCCACTTATCTTGACTGCTTGAAGTTTCCATACTGCTTTCATTCCATTCTTGAGCCTCTACCTGTTCATGTTCATGCTTAACCATTGCATCTATTTTGACATGTTTATCACTATCATTATGCCAAGCATCTGCATCATTCATTGTATCAACTCTATCTTCATTCTCATGAAACATCACATCTCTACTTGCACACAATTTATGTGAAGTGGGATCAAACAATTTGTATTTTTTCTTATCAGTACGATACCCAATAAAAACACACTTGATTGGCATTGCATCAAGCTTTCTTCTCTCATCATTTGGAATATATGCAAATGAGGTGGATCCAAATATTGTTAAATGACTGACATCAGGTTTATAACCATAAAGAATTTCAAAAGGTGTTTGGAAATCTAATTTCTTAGTTGGACTTCCATTCTTTAAATAAACTGCAGTATTAACAACTTCTGCCCAAAAACCATTAGAAATGTTTTTACCTTGAAGTATACTGTGTTCACACTCCACAAGTGTTATGTTCCTTCTCTCAGTAACATGATTTTGATGAGGTGTATGAAGTATTGTAAATTGTTGTTGGATCCCATGAAATTTACAATAACTTTTAAATCCACCTTATGTATATTCACCACCCTGATCAGATGTGAGAACTTGAATACATTTGCGTGGTTTTTTTTTTTCAGTCATAGTTTTGAATTCTTTAAATTACTCAAATATATCACTCTTTCTCCTTATGAAATAGACCCATGTATATCTAGATCTATCATCAACAAAAATAGGAAAGTAGAAAGCACCACCAAGTGACCTAGTTTGCATAGGTCGAGTACATCAGGATGAATTAATTCAAAAATATTTGTTTGTGTTTTCTTTGTATGAATGAGAAACTCCTCTCTATGTTGTTTACCAAGTGCGCATGCTTCACATGGAAAATAATCATTCTTCATAACATGACTACCTTCTACCATAGTTTTTCTTTGCAACAAGATCAAATCATTGTAATTTAGGTGCCCATACCTGTGGTGCCATAACTCTTCCGTTGACATTGTTGTGGATGTCAATGAAACATGATGATTCATTCTCACATCCAACTTATACAATCCACCAATTTTGGATATCTTTCACAACACACCTCAACTTACCAAATTCCATTGTTAGATTATTATCAGTGATAGTTGAAGCATATATCAAATTCTTTTTAATACCAGGAACATAAATCAAATTACGAATATGTCTCTATTGTCCATTAGGTAAGTTCACACTTATAACTCCATAGCCTTCGACTTTATGTGATCTCTTATCTCCTAAGTAAATGTGTGTGCCATAAATTTTCTGATAATATTCATCATACCATTCTCTATTACAAGTCATATGAGTTGATCCACGAGAATCTATGAATCATGCATTCTCATCATTAGTTTTAGCAAACAGAAATAAATAACTTAAGGTTTTTAAATCCATAAGTGTCTTTATGCACATAATTTCCATTATGTCTTTTATATCACTAATTTGATTCATGATTCTTTCTTCTATAGCAATCTTTAGCAAGATGTCCAAGTTTTCCACAATAATCACATTCAACATTTCTATTAATATAAGAATCACGATGTGTCATACCTTTTTTATTTACTTGAAACCATCATTTGTTCTTGTCCCACGATTTACCTAGGTATGATATTTTACCTTTTGCAATCAAGGCCAAATATGAGCCACTTGAGTCCTGATCATAGTTCTTCATTCTTTCTTCTTCTTGAAGGAGGATACTAGCCAATTCATCAAAGGTAGGGGGAGTTTGTCTAACTCAGAGTGCTGAAATGAAGACCTTATAATCTTGCACTAAACCATTCAAAGCATTTGTTACTAAATCATTACTTGAAACCTTTTCATCAATGTCACCCAGCTTATCACTTAAATCTTTAATTATGGATACAAAATTACTTATGTTTTCATTGGCTTCCATTTTGATAGATAGTAGCTTAGTTTTTAAAAATAAGATACGGTTTGCATTAGAGGTTTCATACAAACCTTTGAGAACTTTCCACGCCTTTTTGGAAGTTTTACAGTCCCTTATATGAGGAATGATGTTGTCCTTTACGGACATTCGGAACAACAGTTTAGCTTTCATCTCTCGCCTATCCCAATCTTGAATTATATGAGGAATGATGTTGTCCTTTACAGACATTCGGAACAATAGTTTAGCTTTCATCTCTCGCCTATCCCAATCTTGAATAGAGGCAACAACAGTGGGTTTGGGTTCATCACCTTTGACTATTATCCATAGGCTATATGCCTCGAGAATGGTGGTCATCCTAAACTTTCAATTTACATAATTCTCGTCATCAAGTTTCGAAGATTCATTTAAATATGAATCAGCAAGAGGATTTTCCATATTCTATAACAAATAATTATGCCTAAAGGCGTACACCTATTGGCAATGGACACATTTAATGATTTTTTAACCTTAAATCTTAATCCTATGGCCAACAATTGAAGATGCAGGCATATTCTTAGTCGTCCTCCCAAATCAATGAATGACATTTTCTGTTCATAACTTCCTTTCATTTATGAATACATGCATTAACATGTTTACTTTTTCACATTTACCTAATCATATTAAGAAATTACTGTAAAGGCATATGATTGCCACGTTAAAATGATTAACAAGCATTAATATCTATGCAAGATTTTATTGCCAAGTTTGGGATTAGCAGGCACTACCTCAAATTCAAGTTTAGCCATATTTAATTTGAAATTAGTTCTTTATTTAAATAGTTAGATACTCAAATCGCCAGTGATCACTTCATTTTTGTGCAATGCCACTATTGCCATGAGAGTCGCTTTTGGTTTTGATGAGCAGTTACTCTACTTTATTATGGAGAATACTCCCGAGGGATATCTATATGCTCACTTCATTCCCATTGATATGAAGAACAGGGTCACTTCATTCCCATTGATACCAAGAACATGGTGTTTGTTGTAATGCAGGTCAGATGGGGTTCTAAGGGACCTGCAATGATGCTGGCACCCTACTCTGTTTCAGGGTAAGTAATAATCTCATCATTCATTTCCTCTTTTGATTATGGATTCATTGTTGATTCCTAAGTAATTTATCCCTTCACTTCGATTGACATTTAAGCGATCAAGAGATATAATATTGTTGAGTGATTCCTGGGTAGTTTATCTCAGATAAAATATGCGAGGCAAACAAACAGTGAGGCTACGCTCACTTCTTGATTATTAAACGAAGACAGATTACATCCTTATATAGGAAAAGACTCTCCCGAGTCAGCTACATGCAAACCATAAGACAACTAGACAACTGACTATGAACTGAGAACTAACTCTTCTAACTGGCGCTTACAACTGGTGCTTATTACTGTAGTGAACAACTAGATAACTTCTCCATTACTTCCAAGTCTCCCCCTTAATGGAGAATGGATTGACTTATACACCTAACATCTCCCTAAACAGTTCAAACTTAAT
>SNQJ01S0012662.1:1772-12905 GCA_010110895.2 Picea sitchensis
TGCGTTTAACCAACGTGGGGCCCCCTTTCATGTCGCATCATCTTGCCATCTGTTCTCCACCTGATCGTGCGATGGGGCTCACTCCCTGTAGCCCCTTCCTCATCCTCCGACATCTGTTCATCTCCCCTCTTCTGGTCCATGTGGTCCCTTCCCCCATCTCATCATCCACTCACCACCTTCCATGTGTCTCGCTCCCTTCCATGATAGCCTCCCACTAAAATGTGCCCATTATATTGCATCTCCTGCCCCCCTCCGCTTATTTCCTTCCGCCATGTGTCTTCCCCTGTAACCTCTCTCACACCTCATCACTTCATGCCTCGCCCTCATATTTTTGGTGCCACCACTCCCGTCATGCACCCCATCCTTTGCGCTGGCCTCCACGCCTATTCATTAGTCCGTTCAGCTAATCCAGGTGGCAGCGCAAAGGGTCTTCCACGTCCCAAAGGTGCCGAGTTGGCCGGGCCATCCTCAATCTCAATGAAGCAGTTATTAAGGTAGTTGGTGGTGGTTAGACATCACCTTCACCATAATGGGAAAGTCCGGCAACAAATTAAAGGCACGTCGGTTCACCCACAGAACTGTCAGGAATTTGATTGCGTCTGCCATAGGTGCACGATCATTCAGAGACTACAACTACAGATTGTCAGAAGCCATGCAAACACAATGTGTTTAATGCAACGTCTTGATTTTGTTGTTGTCGTTGTTTTGAGTATATGTAGGCATTTTTCGCCATTTTTGTATCTATCGATGGTTGAGCAGAGCTCCTGGTTGTAAAGCTTTAATGAAGCACTGCTATTCTGGTTATGCATGGAATTTTGAGACTTCTTGCCTTATGAATGTCAGTTTCTTTCACATCTTTGTTTACACTGTGTTAGAACAACTCAGAATTGGAGGATCCAGTCGAGTTGTAGATGTTATAGGATGATGTAGGTTGGATCACTGTAATAGCTGCATTGTTTCTAATCAGTGCTTGTGATTTTTCCCAGCGCTGAGCGACTTGGAATTGGAGGATCCAGTCAAGTCCCCTTTCAGTTTCTTGAGAACCTGAACCAAGAGGATCTTGCATTCAGAGTCTTTCCTCTGCAAACCACTGGAAGCCTGTTGCCTAAAGTTGTTTGTTCACCTTTCTTACCAAGTCTTCCACCTTCTCATCTTTTAATCAACCCACTGGCTGAAGTTAGATCAAGACCTCCTTTGTTCCTTACATACCAGACCCAGTCCCCGAGTTAGAATGATATTCCCCCGAGTCTCTACCCATCTAATCATCCATTAAACACTATCATGACATAAAAACTGATGGGCGTCGGGATCTGCTCCTGCAAGCAATCCAGGGGTGACTTATGACGCTAACAGAACTAACACCTACAAGTAGTAAGAGGAGTTGGCTATGTAAGATTCCAGCTCAATTCAAGAGGATTTATGGGAATATAACATATGTTATATGTTCCATATTTGAAAGTAAATTTACTCTTAGTTTTATCTTTCAAATATGAAGGATATGTAGTTGTGTTCCAACACGAACAAGTACTTGTGTATTCAAAGGAAGCTACTCAAGACACAACAATGATTCTTGGTGTTCGAAAGGAGAGGTTGTATAGGTTACTTGAAAGACCTATAATTGGGTCCAATGGTTTCTTGGATTCAATGTCAGATTAAATGTTAGATTCAACATCAACGTCAGAGGCATTGTTAGAGACATGAAGTTGTGAGACTCCTTCCAGTACTATTGGAAGAATGAGTCCATAAAGAATCCACCTATCTTTGTCCCTGGATAGGTATCATAAACGATTCTTTTTTGGGAAAAAAATGTAAATATGTATATTTGAAATTTGTAAAGTTAGTAAGCACATGTAAATATCTTTCGAGTCTATTTATATTGTTGTATTAGAGGGCTTTTTAGCCACTCCTTATAGAATTTCAAGAGTGAGAAGAATCTTGTAGGGATTTTTATATAACCACTTTTAGAGAATTTGAGAGAGAGGAATCTTGTAGGGATTTCCAAATCCTTTTGAAAATAGTGAAGAAAAGTGTAGTTGTCATATCAAAAACTAATGAACTACATATGGATCAAATTGTATATGTAATATCATTCTTATTATGAAGTACCGATGATGAAGGAATGGAAGAGTATGAGAAGTTGGAACATGTAGATCGAGAGCGGGAAGAACATCATAGTAATGAAAATATTCCTAGAGCTGGTAAAGAAATAGTGTCTTTGTAAAGATATATTCTATAAACATCTCCAACATGTTATTCCATGTTTCATGTAGATGTATACCTTGAGCAAAATAAAGTCAAGTAGTACAGATGTTTGTGGAAAACACATTTGAATTTACTTTTAGGGAAGGCGAGAGGAAATGAAAAAGGAATTCAATCAGAGAATCCTATAGATACATCAATAATACATGAACAATGATTCCAACATGGGAAAGGAATAAATCAACATTCGACTTGGTTTCATGATTTCCAAGATAAAATATCTTCAATAGAGAAGGAGATGGGAGTGGATGTCGAGTACACGATTCAGATTTGGATATTGTGGATCAAAGAGTTAGTGATAAAACTTCTATTATAAAGAAATCAATGTGCCAAAACCAGAGCTAAATCTAAACTAGTGCCAGTGTCCATGAGAAAGGAGCCAGATTCAGAGATATTGCTAAGATCCAGAGTCAAATCCATGTTTCAGAGAAGCAGACAAAAGTACACTAATCTAGAATGGTTTTCATTGAGTTTTTATAAGTTTAAGAAGAAGATAAAATTCGTATCCAAGATCCAATATCCTAGATGGAGGTATAGAATGATCAATACCAAGATTGAAATTAGGAAAATTTTAGCAAGGTGGAAGAGTGAAGAAGCCTTATCATCACTAAGTTGTCAAATAAGATGCAATTCTACAAGGTGGAAAAGTGAGAAAGAGTTACCATCACTAATTTGGAAATATTTATTCTTTTGGAGGTACATAAGTTCTTCAGTGGGAAGGTGTGATGTAGGAGGATCCGAAACACTCAAAGAGGTCCAGGAGGATCCAAAAATGCTCAAAATTTGATCGTCTCAAATGCTCTTGAAAATGACTTCATTGCATAGATCTCAACGAGAGATTTCCAACGATGCTTGAATCACCTCAAACAAATTTCGTATGATAAAGATATGGCTCTTCAAAATTTTGGTCAAACAAGGTCAAAAAAGTCAAAGGGGATGACACATGGCACATCCGTACATGAAATATAGTGCTGACGTGGAAATCTCACAACGAGACACATGGGAGGAAATTGATGACTTGGCATGTCCATATAGTCCGAGTGGATCAATCATGTTTCAACATGTGGCATGGTCGAACAATAACATGTGGACCAATAAGAGAATGCCACGTGACAATATCCCATTGACCTAATATGACTAAGGATTAATAAAAAAAATTGAGAGTCTGTAGGATCGAACCCAGGTCTCTCATCCAACACTCCAATTACTTACTGTTATATCCTCGGCGTGTGACTTAACGATTTATGGTTTGGGGTTCTATTTAAGTTTGGTAAAGTTAAAGCAATGGAAAAATAGGACTAAGGGCATAGCCCTCGATCTTATATATATATATTAAACCCAAAATCCATGGGCAGTCCGAACTATATCCAAACTATATGTTATATATAACATATAACAATATAACAAAGTGCCAAAGGGGGGTGAGGTCCATGGGGAATCGAACCCGTGACCTCCTCCCATACATATCAAAGCTTTAACCAATCCACCAAAGAAACCTTATGTTGCGGAGATTCCCATGGGAATGGTTTTACTTGATGCCGCAATTAGCATGAGGTCCAGACCACGGTTGGGTCCATGCCCTATTTATACCAGACAAAAATTCTGAGGCAATAAAAGATTGCATGGAGTATGATGCAAGGTACAAATCTCTCATTTTTGCATCCCAAGGGTTGTAATATGTGTCTTAGTCATGAAGTTTCGTTGTTTTGCATGCCATGTCTAAACATAGCCTTACTTGTACTCATTTTTCTCAGTTTCTCGAGAGGAACATTATGATGATGTTATTTTTGTGCTAAGATGATGTCTATAAAAGTATTTGTTTATATTACTATGTATGAGAGCCATAGTTCATCATTTAGTGTGTCAAGAGGGTCATATTGAGCCAGTTCAGAATATGGTCGAGTTCATACTCATTTTTCTCAGAATTTCGAGATAAATTCAAGGTAACCTCTATTTAAGAAATTGAGTGGAAGAATTGAAGAGTGACTTCAAGATTGGATTTGTAAATCCATTTTCATTGCAATTTGTGACATTTGATATTAATGAAGAATATCCTCACTATTGAAAGGGGAATCAAAGATATAGCATAGGAGAGGTAAACTATGTCATCCAATCTTTCCTTATTAGTTCTTTTATTTTTTGTTGCGTTATCTCACTTTATTCTGCAATTTATTCATCATTTTAAGAAGTTATGGATAAGTAAAGATTCACAAGTGTTCTACAAAGCTGTCAATATGATCAAGAAATATTCTAAATCAAGTTAGATGTTAAAGTATGTTTAAAGAATCAATTAGCATCTAAGGATGTTTAGATCATCTATTTATTGATGATCTCTTGGATGAACTTCACGGAGTCAATATTTTCACTAAAATTGACCTTTGTTCAAGATACCACCAAATATAGATGAAAGAGATAGACATACTTAAGATAGTATTCCACACATATGAGGGTTATTATGATTTTTTAATGATGCCCTTTGGCCTTTTCAATGCTCCATCCACTTTTCAAAGCGTCAAGAACAAAATATTTTGACCCTTTCTATGTAGTTTTCTGTTGTTATTCTTTGATGATATCTTGATTTACAACAAAACCCGACATTTGTACATTGATCATGTTGATATATCCTTGAAACTCTTGTGGCATCACCAACTATTCCCAAAACACTCTAAATGTTCTTTTGGGGCTTCAAAGTTCAAAAGATTGGGTCACATTGTTAGTCAATATGGAGTATGAGTAGATCCCAAGAAAGTGGTGGCTATGTAAGATTGGCCTTGGACCAAGACATTGAAGACACTATGTGGGTTCTTAGGACTTACCGACTACAACAACAATTTTGTAAAATATTATGGAAATTTTTTTCTACCTTAATATCACTGCTAAAAAAGAATGCATTTGTCCGGGATGAGGAAATTGAGAGATCCTTCTTAGATTCAAAGGATTCCATGTGCACTAATCTAGTATTGGAAATACAAAAATTTACTAAGACTTTTGTCCTTGAACATGATGCCTTGGGTAGAGGTCTTGGAGTGGTTTTGATGCAACAAGGTCACCCCTTAGCATTCATCAATAATTAGTCATGTGACTACAATTTGCATAAAATCCACATATGAAAATGACATTATAGCCATCATTTATGTAATGGAGACATGGTACCCCTATCTCATAGTGAGACATTTCTAGATCAAGGTTAACATGATTAGAGTAGCATAAGTGTGTCACCAAGATGCTAGGGTATGATTATTAGATTATTTGTAATGAGGGTAAATAAAATGTGGTGGATGATGTTTTATCCAAGCAATTTGAGGAGGATGGATCCTTCTTTTCCTTATCTTTACCCATTCCATGTTGGCTCAATAAATCCCATCAAGAATGGATGGAAAATTACACTATATTTCAACTCATCTAGAGTCTTGAAGAACATACCAACATTCCTAAAGGGTATACATGGTAGTAAGATACCTTGAGGTAAAAAGGGAACATTGTTATACTAAATAATTCTACCATAATTCAAATGGTATTAGAGGAATTGCATTCATCACCTATAATGGGTGACTTTGACTTTCTTAAAACCTATGAAAGAGCTAAGAACTCAATCTTTTGGGAAGGCATGAAAGTAGACACTTTCCAATGAAAAAAGGGTGAGATAGTGAATATTACAGGGGCATTGCAACCACTACCAATCCCAACATATATATGGACTGACATATCTATGGATTTTATAGTGGGACTCCCAATAGTAGGTAAAAAATCAATGATCATGGTGGTAGTCAACAATCTTTCCAAATATGCTCATTTTTATGACTTATCACACCCATTTACCCCCTTCTCAATTACCAAGTCTTCATGGATTAAATTTTTAAGTTACATGGCATGCCCACTTCCATTATCTTGAATTTGGACCCTACCTTCACCAACAAATGTTTCCAGGATTTATTTGAACTTTATGGTTCCCAGCTGAATATGAGAATTGTATCATCCCTAATCACAAGGTATAATTGAAGTGGTAAAATTTTTCTTAGAAACCTATTTGAAATTATTTTCTTATGAAAAACCACACCAAGGGGCATAATGGATTCCACTTGCATAATGGTGGTACAATACTACTTATCATGGAGTTACCAAAATGACACCATATGAAGTTTTCTGTAGCCATAAACTCTTGTCAATAACTTCCTATTTACTAGGAACATCCAAGGTTTAGGTAGTGGATAATGAAATTCACACCAAAGAAGCCATTCTATACACAATTAAGGACAATTTGGTTATGGATAAAAATATAATGAGACAACAAGCAATCCAAGATCACTCTAAACATTCTTTTATAGAAGGTGATCAATTTTTTATTCACCTTCAACCATATGGGAAAACATCACTCAAAGACAAAATACCTTAGAAATCATCACCAAAGTTCTATGGACCCTATAAGAGCATATAATGCATTGGAAAAGTGGGCTACAAATTGGCTCTTCCAACCCACTCCAAGATCTAGTGTTTCATGTGTCATGTTCAAAGAAGGTCGTGGGAACAAAGTGCAATGTGCAAACTAGCTTACTAGAACTAGATGAAGAAAGCTTAATTTGTTTTCGTCTAGAAGAAATATTAGATACCATAGAAAATTAATTGCACCAACACATAGTTCAAGAAATACTGATCTAATGGAAATATATATAGCCCAAAGATTCATTGGATCATCATCATGACTTTTTTTGGGATATGAATATTTTGGGAAGGGTCATCATTACAATACAAAAAGTGATAACTCATGGAATTAATACACTATACTCAACAGAGCACCAAAACTATATTAATTCATCTACATGACTTTGCAATCTAGATTTTGTGCGATCTGCACAACCCTGTGTGTCTATTTCTTTTAAAACCATGCATATCTGCTTGAAGCAAAATCTCACCAACATTTGGCTCATTAAATGAAAAAATCTCATTGTTGGCCCTTGACCAAGTTTTGGTAATTTCTTGGTTATGATGACCTATTTTGGAACTTCGACAGCCTGTCGAAGGAGGAGCACAAGATGAAGCAGAGATCAAGGGATCTCGTCCCCTTTTTGGGTTTTTGGGAATATGTAATGGGAAGGGGATGTCGGCCCATGGGTTTACCCATGTTTAGGCCTATTTTGTATGTATATATAGATGTATAGGCCATATAGAGAAGTAGTGGATGATATATCTATGTGATGTAGGCTAAGTGCCAAGAGTTGGATCTGTGTGATCAAGGCTTTGTGCATTCTGTGTAAGACTTGTAGAGCTGAGTGCAAGTCCTTGTTCAATACGATAGGAGGATTAGTGTTGTAATGCAAGGAAGAGGGATCTAGCGAGCTATGCAGATCTTCTGTCCTGTGCAGAGTAAGGGTTTTGAGGCTCTGTCTTGTAACCGATTGACCAAATACTATAAAGAATAAGAGTTGGTGGACATAGCCCCAGGAGACGGGTGAACCACATAAATCCTGTGTTATGATTCTTTGTGCTTGTCTTAATGAGTGTATGTATTCTTTTGCTAAAGTGATTTGATGTAGTTGGATAGATCTACTTGCTTTGTGATTATTATATGTGGGAATTCTAGATCTGATCTACATGGCTGTGTTTAGTGCTTAATCTATTTTGTTTACCTATGCTAAGTGTTTGGATACAATAGTTTAATGTGAATACTGCGAGGCTCTATTTTATCAGTGAAGTAGATAACGATTTTATATTAAGGAACCGAAGGTTCTAAGTGCTTTATTAAAGTGTTATAATCATAGATCTGTGTCCCAACTAAGGTTGCAGACACTTGATTCCTATAACCACCCCTGCCTCTACCTTGGGTGAGACTTCATCTGCTTCGCAGGTGTTGCCGAAAGGGCTAGTAGTTAGGTTTCTGTTGGTGTGTTGTTGTAGTGTTGAACCCTATGTCTGCCCCTGTGCCAACAAATGGTTCCGTTGTCGGGACCTGAAACTGTGATTAATGGGAACTGAGAAAGAAGAAGCTTTGTGAAAAGATCCATCCTGAAACTGTGAAAGCTCTGTGCGTAGATATGTTGCCCTAGTGCACAATATTCTACTTGACTTAAAAATCTATGTGCTAAAGAAATAAGTTTAGATCTAAAAGAAAGAAGACTGATCTAAAGAAAGCAGATCAGATCTGAAAGAAAGATGACCAACCTAAAGAAAGAATATCAGAGCTGAAGGAAAGAAGAAAGATCTAAACCTCTTGGCACTTTAATAAAGGTAAAATTAAGAATTTCTTATTAAAAGAGGGAAGATATGTAAGCTCTGTTCTCTGATAAAGGTAAGAATAATTAAAAAGTTTTAGATCTGAAAGCTTTGTGCTTTGTAAAAGTAAGATAAGTGAAATTTTTTGTTTCTAGAGTATGGATATAGGTATGATTGATATATTCTGTCCTAACTTAAAAACTAGTGCACTAATCGATGAAAGAAGGTTTGATATGAATAGATCTGATAAGAATCATAAAAGATATGTTATACCTATAAATAGAAAAGAAGTTTGGACTAACAAATCGATTCAGGATCCTAGAAAGAAATTGTTGCAGGTTAGCTCATATGATCCTCGCGCGCAATATAGGAGAGGCTGGGGATCATTTAAAAGAAAGAGAGGATTGACCCTTTGTTATAGTTGCAGAAGACTAGGACATCTTACTAAGGAATGACCTGGAAGAAGACCTAGTTGTCTTTGTTGTAAGGCTATGGACCATGAAGTGTTTGATTTCCCCAGAATGATTGCTAAGCTTGAAAGTATGAACATAAGACAAGAAAACCCTAAGCCAGATCCAGAAACTAAGGCTATAGAAGAACCCCAGAAATAATCAGAGAAGGCATTACTATAGATGAAAGACACCTTGGATGACCATCGACATGTTAGACTATCAGAGATTTTTAAAGACAAGGAGTGCCTTGAAGCAAGAATAGGGGACTTTGACATTGACTGTGTTCTAGATGCGGGCACACAAGTGAATATCATGTCAAAAATAACTTGGGAAGCTATAGGAAGGCCTACTACAATCCATTTATTAGGAGGAATGGGACTATTTAGAGGAAAGCTGGTAAACTTATGTGGGAAGCTCACTCAGATACTTATGAACGTTAATGGAACTTCGACAGAGGAAGATTTTGAGATTATTAAGTTTATTGAAGACAACACCCCATTTACCATGTTAATAGGAAAACCTTGGATTGACAGAGCTCAAGCCAGATGAAAGGAAGAAGAAGAAGCCTCAGAGCAGAAGAAACAAGACTTAAAAGATTTAATGGCTAGAAGGATCACACAATTAATTGAAGAACAGGAGAATAGATCAAAGCTAGTTGTCAATAGAAACATTGATGTCGAAGCTGCAAGAAAATTAGGAGACCCATAGAAGACTGAAGTACTTACTCCAGATAAAGAAGAGGTATTACCCGTGAATCCTAGGAAAGAATCTCAACAACGTGCAATGACTATGTTAAAAGACGATAAGAATCAAAATGGAAAAGAGACTACTGATGTTGTAGGAAAATCTCCCTGCGGATAGGTAGATCGCCTCTAAGAGCTTGACCTTAACCCTAGACAGAAAAATGCTTAACGTGGACACTGATTTCCTTTCAAATCTATCTAAACTAATACATGAGAAGGAAGGATAACATAAGTACCTCTTTATCGACTTTTGTCCCTGCACGCTCTGAGTTGCGCTCCAATCCTTTGCTCCTCACTGAGTTCTGCAGACAAACAAGATATGAATAGTTCCTACTCTATTGATATTAGCTTGAAAACAGATCTATCAGTGAATGATAATTTCATGTAACATCAGACACAAACTAGAAATAAACATGCCAAGCGTGTCATATTGATGAGAATAACGACAGCAATACCTACAATCGTAGATGCGAATGCGACAACTTTGTCAAGTCCCCTTCGTCTAACCCTTGCTCGAAAGATCCACAACCTAGCTGAAAACAGCTTCACTGATCACTTCTCCTTTGGCTGACTGTGCATTTCCTATGAGATCATAGGTTTCATGCTAGAAATTCTTCCCCCTTTCCACCATCATAGAGCTTGCTTATATAGGTTGGGAGGAGCTTAACCTCTTGAGTTGTGTTTAGAACAAGTTGGGAACCTCCTCCTTAGATCAGGGATCTCCTGATGAAACCAAGAATTCGAGTACAACTGCCTCTTAATCTCGAAAGATCCTTTCCTCATTCTCCTCAACGGGCTAACAACTGACCCAGATTAGGGAGCGCTCCTCCAAAAGGGGCATCAGAGCGTTAGAACGCTCCCTGAGAAGCTTAAGGGGAGCGCCAACGCTCCAAAATTGAGCAACTCTCCTACAGAGGGGTGAAGAAGCGTTATAACGCTCCCGGAGGCCTTATAGCGGAGCGCCAACGCTCCTAAGGATGTTTTAGAGGAGCATTCACCCTCAAAACTCTTGATTGAAAGCTCTTCTCAGGTGTTAAGAGTTATTTGACTCCAGTGAACCAGTTCTTCTTCTTCAAATCAAGTACATAAGATGTTTTAAGTGTCTCCTTAGTGTCGTCATTATGGAAATATGCTTAAACAACATTTGCGACACCTGTGACCAACTTGCGACAATTGCGAAAGTTGTAAGGAAGTTGCGACACTTACGACAATTGAGAGGAATATGCGACACTTATCCAGTTGAGTAATTTTGATGTGTAACAGAATTCCCCCAAAGTATGAAGTCAGAAGATGCGAACTGATGACTGAAATACTTTGTAGACGTTCAAACAAGGGTATAGACTCGGAGAACCTGACGGAAGCTGCACACAAACATCCAACAAATATCATGACATATTTCAAGACCCAAGGCAGGCATACCTATGCTTGGGTGATCGAGACTTGTAAGGTATGGCCGCCATAATATACACTGC
>SNQJ01S0012662.1:16562-52140 GCA_010110895.2 Picea sitchensis
TTCCTATGAGATCATAGGTTTCATGCTAGCAATTCTTCCCCCTTTCCACCATCATAGAGCTTGCTTATATAGGTTGGGAGGAGCTTAACCTCTTGAGTTATGTTTAGAACAAGTTGGGAACCTCCTCCTTAGATCAGGGATCTTCTGATGAAACCAAGAATTCGAGTACAACTGCCTCTTAATATCGAAAGATCCTTTCCTCATTCTCCTCAACGGGCTAACAACTGACCCAGATTAGGGAGCGCTCCTCCAAAAGGGGCATTAGAGCATTAGAACGCTCTCTGAGAAGCTTAAGGGGAGCGCCAGCGCTCCAAAAGTGAGCAACGCTCCTACAGAGGGGTGAAGAAGCATTATAACGCTCCCTGAGGCCTTATAGGGGAGCGCCAACGCTCCTAAGGCTGTTTTAGAGGAGCGTTCACCCTCAAAACTCTTGATTGAAAGCTCTTCTCAGGTGTTAAGATTTATTTGACTCCAGTGAACCAGTTCTTCTTCTTCAAATCAAGTACATAATATGTTTTAAGTGTCTCCTTAGTGTCGTCATTATGGAAATATGCTTAAACAACATTTGCGACACCTGTGACCAACTTGCGACACTTGCGAAAGTTGTAAGGAAGTTGCGACACTTACGACAATTGAGAGGAATATGCGACACTTATCCAGTTGAGTAATTTTGATGTGTAACAACCGAGATGAAGCTCATTGGAAAGAAGGATAGAAAGCTAAGTAAGAAGAGGGATAAGATTGGAAAGTTACAAAAGATCCTAGAGGGAACTTCACAGAAAGAAAATTTGCAGAATTAGAGCTTTGTCGGGATATCAGAACAACGACACATGGAACTTCGAAATGGCGAAGCAATACAGTCGTTGGGGCCAATATATCCGTTCAACGTTTGCTCTAAATGCACAGAAAATAAATAAAGGTTTGTTATCAGACCATTGGACTACGCCATAATGGGTCGAACAAGAGTTAATAGGGGCTCCTAGTCGTTGCACGTGAATCGTTTCCAAGTTGCCTACTTATCCCTTCGCGCCATGCATGGAGAACACTTTTTGTAACTGAGAATTTGATGCACGCAGACTGAACAAATTTCATACAATGATCATTGAGCCCTTTCTATTATTCCAGTTCAGTGTCTAAGTCCATCATGACCCCGATAATTTTAATTCCGAGCGCGTATGTCCGACGAGCTCACCGCAGTTGAAGAATCAATGATATAAGTTATCCTCGACTTGATGACAGAGAGATTCATGTTGGAAAGAGGAGTGTGTACAGGTATAAAAGCATCGTCAACGAGAGGACTGTCGACCTCTCCATCCATTTCCCATGAAGTTGGACCATCCCGTGAAAGGTGAACTAAGCACAAGGATGACTTAGCGAATGCTAAGCTAATTCTGAGCATCCTACCTACCTATATACCACCTTTGAGTGACGTAATAAAATGAGACAGTGTGCCCAAAGATTTTTAATACGCATTGGTCACTGCGTACCTTCCGAAAGAGGTGCATGCAGTTCATGCTGACCAGGATAAGCTCGCAACGTTGAAGTTTAGCGACTTCAACCTCGGTGATAGAAGGTTTACAACATACTTTCCCCACATAAGTATCTGATGAGAAGAAAAGGAAAGAACTCAAATATTACCCCTCAGTCATGGACCCATAACCTTGCACAGTCCACCCTACTGAATGTTATGAAGACTCCGCACTTCGGGCGACACCAGGATGTGAACACATGCATCAAATTAATGTTGTCTTTCTATCATGGAGGTTATTTGTGGTTGAAACTCCGAATCATAGTGGATTTGACATTGATCAATTGGATCATAGGGATAAGCATGCAAGGCCCCGACCCACAAGATTTCTACCCCAGAAAGATCGCATATCGCGCTCTCGCCCAGAGGATAAAGGATACTTATGGATATGTAGAGAAGGGAACATGAAGCTACAAGGTAACCTCTATCCAGAGTGGCGCAGTGCACCTTGCCTATCAACTGATCGCAGGGAAATTAGTTCACAAGAACCGGCCCACCCAAGTAACCATATTTGTAGTCGACCTCGTAGGTAAGTGCACGAAGGGCCTACACATGAATTGGGTGAAGTACTTGGTGAACTAGTTAGAACTGGACTGCAGGGAAGCACAATACCAAGAATATGATTTCCACTTCAGTTGGATTCTCATCTTAATCACGTTCATCACATGGGAGATGTTGAAAGGTGCGACCTTCCCAGACATCGATCCCTTTGAACCACTAGCCGCGAAGTTCAGTACGCTGTGGTACACCAGCGACATGAACAAGTAGTGGAAATCAAATTCCATATTCCACACTTATTACACCCAGTTGAAGACCGCTATTCCGTCCAAGCCTCATATAACCCCAAACACACTCCACATGTTTATACCCTTGATGAAATTCAGCACGGACCGCCATTTCATCTATATCACAACACACATTGATGAGAATAAACAACAGTTGTAGTCATACTAAAAAATGACAGAGGAAGACTTAGAAGAGATTACCAAGGAATGGTAGGAAGACCTCCTTGTTCCAACAGACCCCATAGAGATATCTGATATCGATAGTCCAGAAGCAATGCATGATACACCTGGACTGAGCAAGACCAAGAAAAATGAAGAAGCCCAAGATATCCATAGTACCTCGGCGAAGACTGCTTCTATATCACCCGAGAAAGGAGGTGATGATGAAGAGATAGATGACGCATAAATAAAATATAAGAAAGGTGAGGTTACACCACCTAAAGACGAGGATTACCCCTTGAAGAAAAGGAAGGTTTCCCCTCCAAAACCTTCCTCAAGGAAGAAATCGAAAGAAACCAAGACTAAGTTTGAGACCACCCTCACTTCAGACGACTTCGAATTCATCGTCGCAGCACTGAACAATGCTTCACTGGAGATAGAAGAGAAGTAGGAAGCTAAGTAGGAGGAGGTGTTCAGTCGGATAAAGGTTGAACTTCAAGAAGTGCAGCAGGCACTATAGTCCAACCGTGCAGTTTCTACTGCGCCTCTATCAGCAGGAACACCAGAAATAGGAGATGAGCCAACTCAATTCCACCAGATCATTGATACAGTCGAAGCTCATCTTCGACGAGTACATGAGGAGACAGCGCAATCCACCCAGGATTTGGTGCAAGAATAGGAATACCTTCTAGAGCATCCCAGTATTGCCGAACGCAAGAATATTACTCTGCAAGAGAGGTTCGATAAAGAAAAATCCCAGCTACATAAAGAAAAGGAACAATTTCTCGTAGAGAAACTCAAAGTTAAGGAAATGGTTCGTAGAGAAATTCACTTTGTGACAGTCATTGAAGTAAAAGTTGAAGAATGAGTTCCACAATAGGTGGCACAACTCGAAGACGTAATCCAACAACTCCAGCAACGGATAACAGACTTGTAGCTTCACACTATGCCCGAGACCCCTCAAGATGTACGAGACCAAAGGGAAGCCATTTCCCGTAGCGCAGTTGAAAGATTAAAATCTATTGCCTTGGAGTGAAAGTAGTTGAGTAACCATACCACTCAAACATATGAAAGCCTCAATAAGAATCTTGAGTTACATGCATTGGAGTTGTAACTCTAAGAAGCGAAGCAGTACGCAGATACACTACAAGCGCAGCTAAAGGCCCTGTCAGCTGTAGATAGAATGAAGAGGTCTCATGAACAATGTATAGCTCAACAACAGGTCCATATGCTTCAAATAAAAGTGATGGAAGTCATTCAACGACTTCAACCTGCACAAGATAAGGCATGTCTGTTGTTTACAGAGGTTGAGAGCCAAGGAGCAGAGCTAGAACAGGTCATCCCCACAACATAACAATGCCTAGAAGGACCAGTGAATGACGTAGTGATCTAAGAGTTCATTAAACAAGAGGCCACAAAAAAGCAACAAGTCGAATAAGCTCGAGCCAAGCTCGAGGCATTTGAGGCAGAATTGCTCAGACCAGAGTGACTCGGGATGAGTCACATGTGAGTGTTGGGGGCCTATTGGCCCTTGACCAAGTTTTGAGAATTTCTTGGTCATGATGACCTATTTTGGAAATTCGACAGTCTGTCAAAGGAGGAGCGCAAGATGAAGTAGAGATCAAGGGATCTCGGCCCCTTTTTGGGGTTTTGGGAATAAATAACGGGAAGGGGATGTCGGCCCACGAGTTTACCTATGTTTAGTCCTATTTTGTATGTATATATAGATGTCTAGGCCATATAGAGAAGTAGTGGATGATATATATATATATATATATGTGATGTAGGCTAAGTGCCAAGAGTTTGATCTGTGTGATCAAGGATTTGTTCATTCTATGTAAGACTTGTAGAGATGAGTGCAAGTCCCTGTGCAATACGATAGGAGGTTTAGTGCTGTAACGCAAGGAAGAGGGATCTAGCGATCTGTGCAGATCTTTTTTCCTATACGGAGTAAGGTTTTTGAGGCTCTAGGTTTGTAACCGATTAACTGAAGACCATAAAGAAGAATATTTGGTGGACATAGCCCCAAGAGAGGGGTGAACCACGTAAATCTTGTGTTATGATGCTTTGTGGTTATCTTAATGAGTTTATGTCTTATTTTGCTAAAGTGATTTGATGTAGTTGGATAGATCTACTTTCTTTGTGATTATTATATGTGGGAATGCTAGATCTGATCTACATGGATGCGTTTAGTGCTTAATCTGATTTGTTTACCTATGCTAAGTGCTTCGATACAATAGGTTAATGTGAATACCACGAGGCTCTGTTTTGCCAGCGAAGTAGATAACGATTGTATATTAAGGAAACAAAGGTGCTAAGTTCTTTATTAAAGTGTTATAATCACAGATCTGTGTTCCAGCTAAGGTTGCAGAAACTTGAGTCTTGCAACCACCCCTGCCTGTACCTCGGGTGAGACTTCATCTTCTTCGCAGGTGTTGTTGAAAGGGCCAGCAGTTAGGGTTTTGTTGGTGCGTTGTTGTAGCATTGAACCATGGGTCTGCCCCTGTGCCAAAACCCATTAGGAGTACTCATGAGCTAAGGTACATGGAAGTATCGATCCCCATGCCATTCAAATATGGTACCTTAAGTGGTTCCATGTCCACTCAATACATGGGGAACCACATCCAAGTCACACCTCTTTCACACTTGGAGCCAACTATTATGAATCTTGAAGAAAGTATATAAATAGAGGCCATGGTCATGCATTTCAAATATATAATTTTAATAATTTTTATGCTTCTTGGACGAGTCTTTGAGAACCATATTTCTCAATTTCTCATTATTGCACCCATAACTCAAATCTTATGCATTGATCTCTCCCTGTTGGAGCGATTTTTACACACTTCTTGGTTAAAAGAGAGAGAGAAAAGGCCCCAAGGAACAAAAAAGGACCCTCCCAAGGAGGAGAGGAGAGCCTACCTACTTCTTTCAATTGGCTACAGTGTATTTACATTAGCCTTACCACTTTCATACATTTCATCTTTTCTTACATTTTTATAGTGTCATTTTTATTCCCATGCTCTTTCTATTTATTTATTTATTTATCTATCTTGCAATGGTGTTTTGTTAGAATTAATAGGAAAACTGTGTTAGTTTTTTGAAACTTCTCTCAACATTTGAATCCGATAGCTGGGATCATATTCAAGGTTTTGATAATCGCTCTAATTGACAATTTATCTTTTTGTTTAATACATAATATTATCCAAATCTTGTGAATTTGTTTGCAACCGACCTTATGTATTTGGACTACTATTATTTCTCTATGGGTTACCAAGATTTTCTCATTTTTAATCCTTCATATCTATTTAGGTTATTTCTATTTAGCTCAATTTCTATAGCCTCCCTTATCTTCCTTTTTCCATAATGTTCCATTTTGGTGATGAATTTAGTATTCTCAATCCATATGTGGTGCCCTGAGTCTTGGGAGTGTTCTTCCAGAGATGAATTTTTACTTCAATTATGTTTGATGTTGGCAAAGTGTTCTTTAAGCCTAAATTGAAAAGATATTCCTATATCGCCAATATATTTTTTCCCACATGAGAAGGGGATGAAATATACTAGACTTTACAGTCTAGGGTTTATGTCATCTTTTTCATGGTCCAACATTTTCCTTAGTGTGTCCGGAGGGGAGAATGAGACCTTGATATTTCCCTTTCTTATAATTTTTGAAATTTTTTTAGTGGTCCCTTCAATATATGGGAGGTTTTTATTTCGTACTAACTCCTCATTGTCATTGTTCTTATTCCTAGGTCCTCTTATTTCTTTTAAGACTCATCCTATATTGTTTTTCATGATAACCATTCCTTTTGAACATTTTTTCGAGGTGCTTCATCTTTTTCTCAATGTGATCGACATCAAATATTCTAACTTCCCAAGTTACTAGAGAGTTGATAACCCCAACTTTTTGCACATGGTGGTGGTGTAAATTATCATGAATATATTGGTATGTGTGGGTTTTATTTCTATAGACCTGATGTGATAACACACCATTATTTTTCTTGGATATGAGGACATATAGAAAAGGTATTCTATTATTTTCCTCTAATTCCATAGTTAATTTAATGCTTTCTGATTGGCTATTTAGGTGATTGAATAATCAATTTAGGCTCTCTCTTCCATGTGGCAAAACATCATATGTATTATCAACATATCTCTTCCACATTTTCAGTTTTTGGGGATAAGAATCAATTTCTTATTTTTCAAAAAAATTCGTGTATAAATTGGAAGTTAGAATATTTGATGCCGAGCACACTGAGCAAGAATTGAAACACTTGGAAAATGTATTCAAGAGGAATGATTATCATGAACTTGTTTTTAACATGGAAGTATTAAAATAAATAAGAGGACCTAGGAACATGAACAATGACAATGAGGAGGGAGGACATAATATAAACGTTCCATATATTGAAGGGACCACAAAAAAAATTGCAAAAATTCTAAGAAATGGTAATATCAAGGTCTCATTCTCCCCTCCCGACACACTAAGGAAAATGTTGGACCATGCAAAAGATTCCATAAATCCTAGAATACAAAGTGGAGTATATGCTATCCCCTACTCACGTGGGAAATAATATATTAGTGAGACAAGAAGATATTTTCAAATTAGGCTTAAAGAACACTATGCCGACATTAGACATAATCGAAGTAAAAAGTCAGCTCTGGAAGAACACTCCTAAGATTTAGGGCACCACATATGTATTGAGAATACTAAATTCATTTCCAAAATGGATCATTATGGAAAAAGGAAGATAAGGGAGGCTATAGAAATTGAGTTGAATAACAATACCTAAATAGATATGAAGGATTAAAAAATAAGCAAATATTGAAAACCCATATTGTAGAAACTCAAGAGCAATAGTAATAGTCCAAATACATAAGGTCGACTGCAAACAAATTCACAAGATTTGGATTATTATTATTATTTATTAAAAAAAAAGATAAATTTCCAATTAGTAAGATTAACAAACTCCTAAATATGATCCCATCTGTGGGATTGAAACTTTGAGAGAAGTTTCAAATACCTAACACAATTTTCCTATTAATTCTATTTTTCTATTGTGTAAGCATGAATAAACAAATGATGATTTATGCCCATGGATTAATTCCAACATGTTGGCTTTGGTGTAGTTGCAACATATACTAGACTTAATTCTCTCTTTTTTCTCACCTGAGTGACAAAAATGACCAAACAGATTGGCGACTCCACTTGGTTTCTAATTTATTATTCTCTTTCCTTATGCTTGTGGAGCATTCTCTCTCACTCACATTGTTTTTCAATTTTCCAAACCAGCCCATTCAAGGCTTTAAAATAATTATATATACCTTTAATAGTGTGGGAATGAGTGTATAATTTTTCCATCCATGGTTCCAAACTCTGCGTGGAATTCGAAATAACAAACACGCAAAACCACACAATTGTCACTTTTTACAAGATTCTCATCTTTCACGATCTACTATAAAATCATTGCTCCTGCTTCCAAAAAGACTCGTGTGGATCCTTTTTTTCCTTGGCCTTGGATGATTTTCACTTTAACCGGATGATAGGAGAAAATGTTTATTTTTATTGCAATTTGTAAGCATAAAAAATCCTATTTTGAGTCCATTCTTGCATAGAAGATAAGCAAAACTAGATAGGTAAGGGAGATAAAATAACTTTTTTCCTTGCCACATGGATGGCCTCTTGAGCACATGAGATTTTGGTTTGATTTTTTGGTTTAATAAATCACTTTAGATTTTGTTTTGGGACTAGGATCCTATGTTTTTACCTTATTATTAACTCTACCTCACACTCATTGAGTGATATTGGTAAATCAAAAAAGGCCTAAAATATTTCTCCATCTCCCTATTTTCATTTAAAAGAAACTTATAGGGATTAAACTAAGGTTGGAAGTAAGCACCCCCAAGTCTGGGCATCTTTTAAAGTTTTCAAATCCAAACACATACAAATAACTATGTGGAGTAAATGAACCCATCCATGTGCTCATATTCATTTATTGTTTGCAATAAAACACTAGGAAGGCATTGGAAGGAACATAATTTTCCCCATCTTTTATAAATTAGGAAAGTTTCATTTTACAAAAAATACTTAGGGAGTTAAAGATTGTAAAGGACCCCAAATGTCCATATCTTGACTATCTAGGACTAGTTTTCATTTTCAAAGCGATTTACAGTTTCACAAGGATGAAAAAAACATTTAGATCTTAATTAGGGGAAAGTGATGGGCACCATGACACCCACATGTTTCAATTTCTCTCATAAAACTATTTTTTCACACTTATCACTTGCACACATTTCACACTCACACACCAAATTATTTTGAAGTTCTCTTTTATTGAGTATTCTCTTTCCCTTGAGCCCAGAACAGATCTAGGATAATAAGAAAAACCAAATATTTATAAGGGGATACTTCACCAAACCCTTAATAAAATGGATTGGCTCATGAACCCAATCCCAAAAAATTAAAACACAACTCTAAAGAACTAACTAAAATCCTCCTTTTCAAGGTCACAAAACAACATTTTAGCATAGGTTAGGATTTTAGGGTAGGCATCCAAATAACCCCCCATTATCACTTCTCATTTGAAATAAAGAAGTTGACTATTTGGGGTACTTAAAATGCTTCATCTCAATCATGCTACACCAAGACATGGATATACCTCTGAAGAAGAAAAGGCTTAGGTATGGTTGTTCTTATGATTCTTCTTGAGCCACCCCTCTCTTATCAGGATTCGTCTTGTGATTCATTTTTTAGGATAAGATTCCCCTCCCTACACTTAAAGGAGGTTACCTAGTGGCCAAAGCCTAGGGTTTCTATAGAGGTGGCGATTGTGGGATGCAACTGCACCTAGGTCATATTTTGAACGACTATTGGGAAATGTTGCGAGTTCCTTCGAGACATGCACCCAATAACCCTCATTATAACTGATATTTTCATACTTTCACTAGTCTTTCTTCCGGTGGGTTCATGCACAATTGTCGAAAACTATTGGAAGGAAGGATATTTTTAAGGGGAAAATTTTCATGAATTGGCAATTTTTTAGCTTTTTTTCCAAAAACAAAATCACAAATTGACCAATTTCACTTTATATTGATAATATTCACCAAAATTTACAAGTTCTAATAGTAAATTGTATTTTTTCATTGAATATTCACCTACATATCTATATGCATGATTTTTTCAATTTGAAATAATCACCTAGAATACTATACTAGGGTATAATATTTGAATCCTTAAAAAAAACCATGCTAAGTATGTCATTTTATTTCAAAAGCATCAGTTAGTCATCTTTCACTTACCAGTCACACACACTTTTGTATTCTAGAACCTATTGGGTATGTGTTATATTCTTTGCATTACCAAAACTAATGTTTGTGTTGCGTTGGGCGTGCAGGGATTTAGAGGTAGTGCCCCTAAAAAAAGGGCATTTTTTTGCATTTGTTTTTAGTGTCTTTTCGGCACATGGTTTTTTCCGATGGTTTTCTAATTTTGGTTAATGAATTAGGGATTTTGATTAATCTAGGTCAATGGATTAGGGGTTTTTGATGCTATGAGATCTTACATATATTGTATTGTAAACAATGAAGATATAAGATGAATACAATATTAGAGGTATGGCTCTAAACATGTTGTTGGTTTTCCTGGTTTTGGTTTCCAGGGTAAAATATCTGTGTAATGTGTGTGTGTGTGCCATTATGTATTTTCCATTTTTATTAAGAATCCATTTGCATTAATTAATTGTATAGGGTTAAAATTTGCAGAACCATAGGGGACCCATTATCCCCCCGATGTTCTATATGCTTGCAATGACTCCCACTAGTGTTGGGAGGTATCCCTGACCCCACTTCTTCACCAATTAAACCTCTGCACTCGCCTCTAAGTGAAACGGTGCTTGGTTCAACCTTACTTGGATCAACCTTTCTAGGTGAAACTACCTAAAAAAACCCATCCAACAACCCTTTCTCACTAGGAATCAACTCTCGACACTCAACCACAATGGTAGGTAAACAAAACCTATCATACATGGCTTCATTGAGTCTTCCTAATTTAACAAATTTAACCAATTATCCCATATTACATGATCCCATTTGGTTTCCCATGCTAACCAAGATCCCCTCAGGAATTCCTAAGTTTGATGAGAATCCAGGTGAAGATCCAACCAACCATGTCATGACCTTCCATCTATGGTTATCATGAAACAACATCACTAATGATTCCATACAAATAAGAATATTTCAAAGAACCTTAATTGGTCCCTTTGTGAAATTGTACACAAATGAGAAACTAGGGTCCCATGTGACATTTGTATCCTTAGCAAAGGATTTCTTATCCTTCTTTCAATTACCAGTTCACCATGACACTAGATTGGAAATTCTCATGTTTTTTTTTTCCAAAATACTTCCACCCACATTACAGATCATATCCACAAATGGAATCAATGAAGAATCCTGTGTAAGATTGAGGTTACTAAGGAAATATTCCTAGACCATTTCCTCAAATATATTTTTCCCCTCATCACAAAAGGTGTTGCCACCACCATGCCATAAAGTGAAGAAGAGGCCATAACCAAATACCAACACTTCAATTTGATTTAGTATTAATATAGATACCTATATATGGTTCTCCTCGATGCCCCTCAACCTCAACCATTTGGTTAGGAAAAACCAAGAACATACCACTTGGTGGATGGACTGATTGGGTCCATGGTTCATTTTTACCTATATGGTATCCCTTCACATCCTTACAAAATGATTCAATATGGTAAACATGATGGATGATCCCCTTGCTATCCACCTGTTGATGAGTCCAAATGGCCTATCAAGTAGGTAAGGGAGAAATCCCAATGGAAGGTCCTAATTAGACCTACTCTCATTTGGTGTAGCATTTCCGATGAGTATGTGGGCCTCATTGCTGCTCAGAATTAAAAGAAGAAAAAAGGGGAAAGACAACAAAAATCCCCCCCACATAGTTCTAATTGATCATAAGTATAGTCTAAATGAAAGAAAACTAATCTAATCTAACTACTTCTAACCTATCCTGGGAGAAAAAACTAATTGAATGAGTACAATGAGAGATAATATCATCAGAATCATAAATAATTCATGTATTCTAATTATAAGTGATAACAACAATGCTACATATACATAAACGATTAGTTATGTAATGCATTCGTAAAATTATTTCTGTACTCATAAGTAAATAAGATAGAATAGAGTGAAGAAATAGTTCATACAACATAATTCTATGCTACTCAAGCAGAAGATATATGCACAAAGAATAGTCTCATATACATTCATTAACACCAAAAATTTATGAAATGCCTCTTGCTCTTTATTCATTCAGAAGTAAGAATTCTATCTATCATTCCCAAAGGGAAAAATTCCCTCTCTACATGCAATGATCTCTCTTTTATAAAACAAGAGAGACTCTTAAGCTCTCATGGTTGTTCATTTCGTTTTACCTCCATTTCTCATCTCACATTTTGAATTTCTTTCATATTGTGAAAAATATGTGTGAAGGTTACAAACAAAAGTTGGAGAGTCTCCCAGGAGGTTATTTTCTCCTTCGACCAACTCATAAATGACATTCATTTACAAACTCTTCCCGTTGGAATCATTTTTTGTTCTTTGACCCATTCTAGGAATTTATGGTGTTTTCCTATTGATTAATATCTTTTGATATTCTTATCTTCTATATAATTTTTCCATTGAGCTATTGTTGGTCCTATTTCGTTGCCTGTAGCTTGAGATATGACTGTTGGAGCATAGCATAGCCCATTCTTCAACTAAATCCGGGTTCCTTATGTGTTTTTAATTTTTGGAAAATCCACACTAAGTATCTACCAATAGTTTCTATCCCATATCTTTCTTCTCCCTTTCATATTTGTGGAAATCCATCCTGGGCCTGATTTCATTGCACGTAGCCCCATATATGGCTTATTGAAGTCAACCCAGTCATTTTTTCTTCCAAATTTGTGGTATTATATGTTATGAGTTTTATGACATCCTCTATCACTTTTCTAGCCTGGATACCTTTGCTACTGCATTCCTCTATCTGATACCTTTCCAACGAGGTATCATGGGCTCAATTACAACACATGTAGCCCAAGTTATACTCGTTTGAAAAATGTCGCTCAATAGCCATCGATCATACTTGTGGGTGAATTTGGGGCATTGATCCCGAACCTTAAAAATAAATCCCACATGCATAAGAGAGTTCAACAATTAGTGATTTAAATGGTTTTATCCCCTCTAGATAGTTCGAATAAGAACCTAGGCGGGCATAGGATCTGTGGCTTGTAATAAAATTTTAGCTAATTTCCCTCCTAAAGATTGGGGTAATAATAATAATAATAATAATAATAAAATTAATTACATAAATGTATGTTAATTACAATTAATAAAAAAATCACTAAAATTAAACACTATTAACATATTCACACGTGAAATTATAAAAATCATTAAAAATTAATAAAAATCAAAATACCCCCAACCTAAAATATAACCTAAGGTCCAAACATATAAAAATAAAAAGTGTGGGTTGAATAATCCCATCAGAGTGACTAATGATTGGAGTAGTGAATTAAAGAAGAGTTGACTTCACACTCCGATGGCTTACCATCGATATTAAAATAATACAAGTTGCATGCTTGCCAAAAAAATATTAAAATAATCTATGTTCAAGTTTTTCAAAAAATATATTATTAAAATAATCATTTCCCCCAAAATAATATTAAAATAGTTTATGTTAAAATCTTACTATGATGAGTCTCAGAGTCCGACGGTCAGAATGGTGAGTTAAGGGGTGAGCTCAAAACTCCGATGGGATCTCACTCTGAAGAGTTAAGTCCGATGAACTCTCGAAGTCTAATGGTTGGGAGGTGAACTTGAAGAATGAAGTGTGGAGTTCGATGGTTCTGATGGTTTAAAACATTAAAATAATATAAGGCTAGATCCCGATGAGAAATATTAATAAAATATTTATATGGTTTCTAAAGTATTTGGGAGGATAGGTAGGGGTTCCACGAAAATATGAAGGATTCCTGAAAAATATGGATGTGTGTCTTAAATGTTAAATTTTTAATGGGAATTGCCATGAGGCACATGTGAGGGCCAATGGGGATGGGCTGGACCTGGGATGTTACATTAGATTTTGGTGGGTGAGAAAACAAAAATAAAAAAGGTTAAATTAAAACTAAATCAAAAGAGGAAAAATAGAATGGGTATGAACAAGTTAGGGTTTAGGGAAAAAAAAGTAAAATGAAATTAAAACTAAAATGAATAAATAAATAAATATGTATAAAAATGAAAATTCAATTTGTTTTTCTTTTTAGTTTTACATTTATATATGAAAAAAAATATGTACATGTTAAATCATAGGTCTTGGTCAAAATACACTAGGTAACAAATGGTTTGTTTATTTAACAAAAAATGTTTACCCACGGAAAAATGTATTTACCTCATGTGAAATAGATATATAGTGTGAATTAGTTTTCTTCTAAGTAAAAGTAAATACCTAAATTAATTCTAGGGGAAATCCATGGGAAATACCATGCGGTTTTGTAAAACCATGGGAAAAATGAACATAAATAATTACAAAAATAAATAAAATAAATAAAATAAATAAAATAACAATAAAATAAAATAAAAATACATATACAAAAATATCTACAAAATAAAATAAAGAAAATAAAATAAAATTGCAAATTAGGAAATTAGGCCAAATTACACAAGTGAAGGTTCCATGCCCCTCATGGTTCCATTGGTCAAGATTCCACACTTAGGGGTCGAAATTAGGAATAAGGCATATAGGGTAGGATTTAAGAAACTGGGCATCATGGAGAGGCACTAGGTCATATGGCGACTAAGAAAATTGTGATTCAACTGCAACAAAGGGGAAGAATATGAAACTTCATGTGATGAATCAATTTCATAAGTAGCGATGAATGGAAAAAGGAGATCGATGCAAACCAAATGTACTATAGGTTATTCTAATCAAGATACACATCTATAAGGGTGAACCTGCTAATATCGAGAGAAGAGGGAATACAACTAGGTCAAGGAAAATTTCCTTACACCAGACCACTATGCATGATACAAATGCGATAGATAGTGAAAATGCATTAGGCAATGACACGACAAGGACATTCAACAAATAATATGAATAGGATTTTGTCCTTGGTTTTGATGAGAGGTAAGACCAAAAAAGGACCTCACATAAATAAATCTAAAGAGGTTCAAGGATAGACTTGTAGAAAAGGTGGGTTTGACGACCTTGGGGGCTTCAGACCTCGAGACAATTACAAGCCAAGTTAATCCGCTTCTTGATAAAGAGAACCCTAGAAAGAATCAAGTTCAAGGTTTTGGATAAGGATCAAAATATTCCCCAACATGCATCTCAAGGCTGGGGTGGACATGCAAATGAAGTGACTCTACAAACCTACTCTTGCAACACAACAAAATGAGATCAGCCATGGGATTAAAAGGAGAATCACCAATACATCATAAATATTATATTTTCTTCCTTTAAACCAATTTAGAAATAAGAATTAGGCTCTTCAACAACAATCATGGGTGGCTATAGATGGGTGTCTTTATAATTCGTGTGCCAAGTCTCAACTCAAAAGAAGGATTAGTGATTATGCGATTCAGATTTCGAGTTCAAAATAGAAGACTAAGATCCACATGCGAAAGTATAAAAGTTGAAGACATTAAGAATAGAATTTCAGCAAGAGGATGTAGAATTTGAATTATTTAGTCATAAATAATCAACAACAAACTCATTCAATAAAACCATCAATAGAACCTTAAACTCTACAGCCTCATAGGATCAGCAAGCACTTCATAATATGGAAAAGTTCCAAAGATAACGTGTTAATCCATTATACAAATGCCAAACAAAACATCATAGCTCAAGAAGCATCATGAATACATTTAGAATCATAAGAAAAAAAGGTATACTCAACCTCCATTAGAGACAATCATCAATCAATATCAAACCCCCAACTCCCTCAAGGTATACAAAGAATAAAATTAGGATCAAGTAGTAGAGTATTAGGTATTAGGGATGAAAATTTTGGAAGGGGGGGGCTTTCCTTTCACTTTTAAAAGATAAACTAAAAGGGGGTTGTTGTGGTTGCAACACCACCCACTATGGGAATTCAATATGCATATGGTAGCCCATCACCCATACTACTTCCTCCAATATTTTGGGATCACAACCCAACATGTCACGTTAATCCCTTACCCCCTCCATGTATCTCAATTTCCTTGCAAATTCATGGGACTTCCTAAAATCCAACTTGCAATGGAGGGACTCCAACGTCATACAACCCATATGGGACTGCCTAATAGAACAAACCATACTATCCATTACCTGGTCTTCTTGCAACCAATGTTATTTCACCATAGGAACAATAGCATGTTGGTGTAAATTTTGTCCACCCTTCACCAGTACAACATTTTCAAGCATTTTCAAGCATTTGAAAATATGAACATGGTCAACCCTTCCACCTCACATAAAAATCCTAAGAAAAAGGGAAAAAATAAACCTACAACCAACCAGGAATAGGGGGGAAATCCCTAGTAATAGACAACCAAACTAAGGGAAATACTAATGCTGATAATCAAAGCTAAAATGTTGGCAACAATGACCAACAATGAAAGGGAAAAACTAATAACTGTTGTCACAGGAGCCTTCGTCCTGCATCGGTTGGAGTCTCTGGGTCACCTCCATAACTTGACTCTAGATGGAAGTGAATTGCTGCTGAACTACGCGCTGCTCCTATGAACTTTTCATCTTCTCCTTTGCCGGAAGTAGTTTCAACTGTGCTTTCACAGCTGACGCCTACTGCTTTGCCTCCTGGAGTTGTGCCTCCAATCTCCTCAGCTCTAAGTATTCTGCAAGGCGCTCATAGGTATGTGCACTTCGGTCATTAAGTTTCTTGCATTCTACAGCCAATGCCATGATTCTTTCTACTGCACTCCTGACAATTTATTACCTTTGATCTTGTACTTCCTGCGGATTTCTAGGCACTGCTTGAAGTTCTATCTCTGCTACTCTTGCTTGGAGCTGCTGAATGGCCTTAGTGAGCTTCCCTACTTGGCTCTCGGTTGTCTCTTCTTCCATCTGTGCCAAGCCCGACATAGAGTGAAGTTCTCTATTCAATACCTCTCTAATCCAATATGCTCTGTGAGCAACTGGTCTTTATCTTTCTGTATTTTCTCCTTGTATTCTTCGAACTTAGCCTGAAGGTCATCTGTCTCTTGCTGTGCAACCCAAAGTTTTTCTAAGGCCTCCTCCTTTTCTTTCCTCAAGGCCTCTATGATATGCTCCTTTTCTTCTTGAACTCAATGAAGTCGAGTTTCTCTAGCATCTTCTAATCTGCATAGTTGGGTGGGCTCATCCCCCAATTCTACATTCTCTATGGAGGATGGCGCAGTAGGCACTGCGCAACTCGACTGGATAACTTGTTGGATGTCTTTCCATTCTTTTTCAATCCTGTCATAGAGTGTTTCTTGTTTGGATTCATGTCTCTACAGGATGTCCTCTGGGTAATCTTCTACAATGATGATGATGAGCTGGATATCATCCACCGTGAGTACGTTCTAGGACTGAGGCTTAGTGGCTTGGTATTTCTTTCGAGCTAAAGGTTTCTGCGGGGAACCCTTCCTTTTATTTGACATCTCGGCCTCTGTAAGGGGATCCTTTGACGATGTTACTTCATCCTTTTCTTGCTTGTCTTCTTCCCCTTCCTCCTCTTGGTTTACTTTGTCACCTCCTCCTCCTACAGGTGAATCAAACACAGTTTCCTTTGATGCGTTATCTTTTTTCTCACTGTTGATGTCCTGCACTTCCTCCTTTTTATTATTCTTCTTGTTGCTACCCTGTCCATCATGTTCTACCTGGGTGACTAATGGGCTTCCAATGATATCGGGGTCAGAGAGTTCTGCATCCTCCATTGGTACAAGGAATTGTGCTGGCCATTCCTTGGTTATCTCTTCCATTTCTTCATCAATCAATTTGTAGTAAGACTGCAGCTCCTCCTTGATTTTGTCCCCACACACAGTGATATATATGAAGTTTCGGTCTGTGTGAAACTTCATGAGTGGCCTGAAATGATGGAGTGTATTCGACATCATTCAGGGGAAGGATTCAATGGCCTACTTGACATGTAAGTAGTAGGTGTGGAACACCACATTTGATTTCCATTGCTTCGCCATGTCGCTTGAATACCACAAAGTGGCGAACCTCGCAGCTAGTGGTTTTGATGGCTCAACTTCAGGGAATGTCGCTCCCTCTAGCATCTCCCAAGCGACGAATGCTATTAAGATCAACAACCAACTAAATTAGAACTCATATCCTTGGTCCTATGCTTCACGACAGTCCTTCTCCAACTAACTGATGAGGTAGCTTGCCTAGTTCATCTACATCCCTTCAACGCACTTCCCTACAAGGTTGACTATGAATCCTGTTACTTGCGTAGGATGGTTCTTTCTAACGAGCTTGCCCACTATTAGCTGAAAATATAGGCGCACTGAACCATATTGGATGGAGGCTACCTTGTAGCCTCGCTTACCCTTCTCCACATCACCATACGCCTCCTTGATGCACTGCACCAAGGAGCGATCTGACATTTTCCCTGGGTATAATTTCTAAGGGTCTAGTACCTGCATGCTTAGTCCAGTAATGAGGTGGATTAGTGTTGGATCCACAATGATGCACCTATCCAACCAAATGTACCCTCCATGAAATCACGCCAGGAGGATTTTAAAGAACACGTTAACCTCCTGATGTCGACCGAAGTGGGGGATCTTCATGACGTTCAGGATCGTTGTGTTAAGAACCAAATATCAACATATCATAGAAAAACCTCATAAAAAGTATTCAACGCCTTGAAAAAGAGATAATTTCAGATAATAAGCCTCTTCGAGGGGGAAACCTCCTTTTACCCCACTTAAATGTTCAAGTACAAGATGATTCAAAATGAAAATGTCTCCTTGGTATATATAGGAAGATGATTCAAAATGAAAATGTCTCCTTGGTATATATAGGAGACTAAGAGGTATAATTACAACTAATGGCCTAAAAGCCAACATAAATAAAATAACAATACTAATATAATACGCCCCAATTAAGGGTAATGAGACAATATTAGGGCTTAACATGCCCTCCCCTTGAGATAAGTGTTGTTCGCAACGCTTGAATAACTCGATGCTTCTGTATAAAAGACCTATCTTCCCAAGTGGAATCTTCAACAAGAGCCCATTTAATGAGATACTTTGAAAATGATCTATTCCTCCACCGAAAATTCTTGTGTCGATGGGTTTTAAGGTCCACATGATTTTTCCTTTGTCAAGTCTCAATACGCTTTGAATCGATCTTGTCGCTATAACCTTCTTTAAGCGAAACATGGAAAACTGGGTACTTGTGAAGATGTAGGCGCTCCAATTTGGTATGCCATAGTACCAATCTTTTGAAACACCTTATAAGGGCCATATTACTTTGGTGATAATTTCTATTATCCTTCTTGGCTTGCTTGAGGGACATCCGCTTGTATGGTTGTAGTCTTTAAAAATACCCAATCCCCCTTACTTCAAAACTTCTTCACCACGTATGTTGATCCGCTTGTTGTTTCATGATTTGTTATGGTCGTGTTGTCCTTTAAGATTTGGAGAACTTGTTGTTGATTCTCGATATGATATTCCACCTTGAACCTTAGATTTTTATTTTGTGAGAAGAAGTGATGGAAGGAGGGTGGTATCCATAAAGTGCCATAAATGGTGTCGCATGGTTGCAAGATGAAAGGAAGTGTTATACCACCACTCCGCCAAGGGTAACCATTTGAACCATTGTGTTTGTTTATCGTGAGACAAAGAAACAAAGGTAGCCTTCCGCATTATTTGTTCATCATCTCGGTTTGTCCATCGATTGAGGATGATAGGATGAGCTATGAGCCACTGAGTACCCAAACAAGAAAATAATTCTATCCAAAATGTCCAAAGTGAGGGATGGGATCTCACACTTACAATAATATTTGGGTTTCCATGTATTTTGAACCTGCCTCCATGAATGCGTAACCTGCATTTTAGCTTTTGAAGGGGACAGAGAGTGCACAAAAGTGCATGCATTTGGTCGGCCTATCAACAATCACCTATGATGACACTCTTTTCCTTCGTGACTTTGGTAACCCTCAGATGAAATCCATGGAAAACTTCTCCCAAAGGTCGACTTGGGATGGATAATGGCTGTAAAGACCAGGGGCCCAATTGATTTTCTCTCCTTTGTTTTGTTGGAAAACCAAACATTCGCCACCAAACCTTTGAACATCGGTTTGGCAAGGCCATCCCCAAAACATCCTTCTTAATCCTATGGTAGGTTTCAAAAAATCCCGAAAAGCCTCCTACCGGAGAGGTGCAATTCCAATAGTACCTTTGTTTGAGTTGGGAGTTATTACATAAATATAAGTGATCTTTGTTCATAGTGAATCATTTTTCCATAAATGTATCTCATGCACCGGAATCCTCACTAGAATCCTTTGAATGAGAGTCCATTTTTCGCCATTCTTCCATTCATCCTTGCTTCCTATTATCCAATCGGGTTGGATGATTGAGATAGCAATGTGAAAGGCCTCAACATCTTCATCCTTTGTTGAGAGTGCATCCGCCACAACATTTTGCTTCCCCTTTTATAGACGCATTTCAAAATCATAACCCAACATCTTGGTTACCCATTTTTGTTGTTCAAGATAGTCTTTGTTCCAAGAAGTATTTAAGACTATCATGATCCTGCTTTGACCTTGAAGTGCCTACCTATTAGGTGTGTGTAAGGACGCATTTCTTCAATGCATGTAGTATTTCCATCATTTCCTTTCCTTGGCAAATGGGTTTGTGTAAGTCCTTTCCTTTGGTGGTCGACTTCTCAAAAGCCATACTTCTTCTTGCATTAGGACAACACCAATTCCGTTTCCCCGAGGCATACATCTCCACAATAAAGGTTTTTGTGAAGTCTCGAGGGGTCAAGACAAGAGCTTTACACATCACCTCTAGAAAATTATTCATGAAAATGCATCCCTCTTGGTTAGTGCCATTAAAGGTGTCGCTATTCATAGTTCTAACAAACTTGTGGTAGTAACCACAAACCCAAAAATCCTCTAAGATTCTTTAATGTTTTGGGAATCACAAATTCATCATGGCCTTAATAATGTTAGGGTCTACCTTGACACCTTCATGAGATACAATATGAACCAAATACTCTACCTCTTTACTCCAAAGAAACATTTGGATGGTTTTACATATAGTTGTTGCCTCTTTTAGTAGTTGTAGCAATTCATGTCAACATGTTGCACATGATCCTCCCAAGAATTGCTATAGATTAGTATATCATCAAAAATAATAACACAAATTTTAAAGGAAGGGCTTGAAAATGGAATTCATCAACTCGAATGGAAGGTGCATTTGTAATGCCAAAAGGCATGACCAAAAAAATTCATAATGGCCTTCATGAGTTCTGAATGTTGTTTTGGGATATATTCTTCCTACATTCTGATCCGGATGGTACCTCAACTAAGATCCTAAATTTTGTGAAATAGATTTTCCATGTAGTTCATCTAACACCATCAATGACGGAATGGGAAACTTATCTTTAATAATGATCTTGTTGAGTTTCTATAATATAGACACATACACCATGAGCAATCTTTCTGAATACCATTACCACCGGTGCAGCAGTAAGAACTTCTATTAGGTCTAATAATGCCACCTCTAACATTTCTTCAACCATACCAATTTCACTCTTCCTCGGCATAAGGGTATTCAGACACCGATGTTAGAGGAACACTCTCAGAATTAGGTGAATTTGCTGATCATGATTTTCGAGTGGGTGGAAGACATTTAAATATTCAAATACTTTGGAATTTATCAATGATCCTTTTGAGATCTTGAGGAATAGATGGCTTAGATGTTTGAACATCTAGTGAGCATAATTGTGCAATGCCTTGATGCCCTTTTCAATAATTTTGTCATGTTGTTAGAGCTTATCACCTTATCGGCTTCGCGGATACCCTTAACTCAATTTCTTTTCCTTCTAATGAAAATTTCATGAAAAGTTCTTGAAAATTAAAAGCCATTATTCTAATGATTGTAACCATTGGATTCTAGTACAACAACATCCGCACTCACCCATGGGTATAACAATCATTGGACTATTCATTAATGATTCCCCCATAGTAAGATTGATCTTATTGCATTTTTCCGAAATTGATAGTTCCTCCATTTGCAATCATTACTTGAAAACTTCCTCATACTGATATACAAATCAATTCGCTGGAGATCTTTTGGCTAATTTATAGTGAATGAAATTATGAGTACTTCCTTAATCAATTAGACTATTACCTTTTTCTTTGATGTATCCTTCTCGATATTGAGGGTTTGAGGAGTGCTAATTCTAGCCAAATGCATTACACTCTATATTGTGGGAGTCAACTTCGTATATATACTTCTTTCTACGTTTTCATCTTGAGATGGGTCTGTTCTTGTTCTTATTCCTCTTCACAATCTATGTAGAATAATTTATTTCACCACACTTATGTCCCTTTTACTGCATTTGCCGTGTCACAGTTAAAGCATAAACCTTTTCTTTCCTCCAATTGTTGAGGTGTCAACCTTGTAGGTTGAGGTGTTTTAGAAGAAGGAGCATTGTTCTCTATAGATCTTAGATTGGTCCTTCTAGTAGCCATAGCCATATTTTTACTTTCAACATTTCTTGCCACCTTAAATGCATTCTCCAATGATTTGGGTTCCCAAAGGAAAACCTCATGTTGAATGTGATCCTTTAAAGTTCCTATGAATACATCAATCAAGTTCTCATCTGGAATATCGGTTACATTTATATTCAATCTTTGGAAGTTCTCAATGTGCTTGGTAACTGAACCCTTTTGCTTGAGATTTATGAATTGGCTAAAGAAGGTATTGCTCCTTGTATCCTCATAGTGTGCTATCATTTCATCCATGAAAATTGTCCAAGTAATGAGTGATTTGCGAGAACAAATCCATCGATACCATACAAATTGATTAGGTTCTAAATATAAAGAAGCAATTTGTACCTTTTGTGTGTGTGGCACATTATGGAGCTCAAAGAATTGCTCCATCTGAAGTATCCATGTGATTGGGTCCTTGCCATCAAACTTTATCATATCAATGTTAGGAACGTGGTTGGTCTTCAAACCAAAGTTGGACTTTCTCCATTCTTGATTCACCTTCCTTGTGTCCTCATCATTAATTTCAGGGGATGCATTTTCACTTTCAGGTGTCTTCTCTGTTACGAAATTTTTCAATACTTCCATGATCTCCCCTTTTAAACCATCCATCTTAGTATCCAACATACCTTCCATTGAAACCATCTTCTTTTGTAGTTCATTTATGTCCCTACGCATTTATTCAACTTCATCAAGAGTCCAAGTAGGATTTTCTGGAGGATTATTTTGTGTAGAAGTTCCCTTTTTTGGTGGCATGTTGGCCAAGTATCACTTTTGAACCTTGATTTTGAGGTGGTTCTGCTAGAAAATATTTCTTCTGTTGGATCTTCCAAATTTCGGCCCTTCTGGGTATGAAAATTTCTTTTATGTATTTCTCTGATATTTCTTCTCTGCAATGCCATAGGTCTGATCAAAATTGGATGTGCCAAGTGGAATTTATGGTAACTTCCCCACAACTTGCTGATTATTGGCCTTTCCAGGAGATCTCACTTGTATAGTGTTCCCCGCACAAAATAATTGATATACAATTCTTAAAATCACACAAGAAATACTATAGAATGTCCATGATCCAATGAAACAAATCCCACTCAATTTGGATACTCTAGAAAGACGTTATGATTGTTTTACCTGGAACACCTTCTTGAGACTAGTCAATAGGACTAGTCAGATACCCTATCTTACACAGGGTGTATCTACAAATGTAAGATGACCCAGAAGCTGAAAATTTTACCACAGATACCTTACTAATTTCTGTAAATATCCTCTGGAGTTTAGGGTCCGAAACGTTACAGAAAAGTTTTTATAGCGAAAATTCCGCAATGACTCAGTTCAGGATGATTCCAAAACCCTATCTTGTACAGGTTTTATCTCCAAAAGTATACGGCCTCAGGAGCTTAATTTTTAACCCAACGTACCTTGATCCATCTACTAAATATACTCCAATCCGTTCCTTCTGAAACGTCGTAGAAAAAAAGTTATAGTGAAAATTCCAAGGTATCTCAGATGTAACAGCGAAACCCCAAGACCTTGAGCTCTGATTCCATATGTTAAGAACCAAATATCAATATAGCATAGAAAAACCTCATAAAAAGTAATCAACACCTTGAAAAAGAGATAATTTCAGATAATAAGCCTCTTTGAGGTGGTAGACTCCTTTTACCCCACTTAAATGTTTAAGTACAAGATGATTCAAAATGAAAATGTCTCTTTGGTATATATAGGAGACTAGGAGGTATAATTACAACTAATGGCCTAAAGCCGACATAAATAAAATAACATTACTAATATAAGATGCCCTAATTAAGGGGTAATGAACCAATATTAGGGCTTAACACGTTGACCACGCGATCTCCTTGATCCATGGTTGGGGAAATATCTTGGGCTTATTTCTAGTCGTCTTTGTCAGGTAGCTATGCAGTGAGAGAATCACATAATTCTTCCTATCTCTCAGGTTGAAATCACTTATATTGAGAGTTGGGATAAATCCCATTTGTGGTCCTACTATGCATATCCCTTTTGGGAGGTACGCAGTGATGAGTGTGTATTCGAAGTCCCTCGGGACACTGTCAAGACTAACTGTGCCAACCAAGGGTGGGATGTAGTCGGGCAAGACTGACGGGATCTGCTTTGAATTTTCCATATCATCGCGGTGCTTGCTTATCTTCTTTGTTACGGTTCAGGATGGCCCAGATTGACATTTAGTTTAGGGGGATGCTTGCAATCCTACCATCGATGAGGCCTTTACTCATGTGGACATGACTTTCTCATCCATAAGGTCTATTAATATCTCCTCCACAGACTTCTCTACTGTGATGCATTCACCCGACATACATGCTCGTGGTCAAATAACTCAGGTAGGCGAACAGATTCTCAAGGTAATCTAATCAATGGTGAGGTCTAGACAACACAACGCGATAGGAAATCACTTCTCTATTAGCTCGAATATCTCAGTTTGAAAAAGTGGCCCTAGTGAGGCATTCAACGGATTAAATAAGAAACGTCGTAACAGATTCCTTCAACAGGTTGAAATGCCTCAATCCATTCGTTATGGCACAGTCCCAATGGTCTAATGGAAATCTTTCTGGTAATAATTGTGTTTCTAGCCGTTCCAGAGCATCGTTCTAATGGTCAAGACACCTCCAACGATCATATAGCTTCATCGTGGAAAAGTGCATGTCTGCATTGTTCTGCTATTCCAGTGAGGTTCAAGTTATGCAAGCCTACCTTCTACGAAGTCGTCCCTGGAACTTCCTACAATTTTTCTAACTTTGCCTTCTTCTTACTGAGCTTTCTTGCCTTCTTTCCTATGATCTGAGTCTCTGGATTCCTCTTTCCATTCTTATTCTTTTCTTCCCTTAGTGTACTAACTTCGCACTGATGAGGGTATTCCAAAGGGTTTGAATGTAATACCTCTTCGCTTTCTACTTCTGGGGTAGGTTCTCTTCTCTCCTGCATAGATAGGGTTTTCAAGCCTTCATGCATTCTTGCAACTTCGACAGCTAAGTCTCTGGCCCTTAGTCGCTTCAAATTGTCCTCTTTTTCTTCTATTAAGTGCGATATTCCCCTATCCATGAAGTCCTTTAATTTTTTTTTTTTTTTTGTTCTATAGCTTCTTCCTCTTCTTTCCTCTGGATCCGATCTTTCTCAATCCAAGTCTTTCCTAACAAAAGTGAAAAAGGAGCGTTGTGCTCCACAAACTTAATGACTTCAAATTATTCTTCGGTCAATGTTCCATGAGAAATAGTATGTATGTTAGTAACTCTTCCAAACAGGGTTATCATCTTCCCTTTAAACATTCCTATCCTTCCCAATGTAGGAATCATGGCTGGCTTTCCCAAAATTTCCCAAGTATTTTCTGGCATAAGATTCACCTGTGTTTCCTCATCTAATACAAAATCTTTGTCGAAGTCTCCTATTATTTTTTCTATGCACTGCTTCTCTTTTAAGATCTCTGGTAGACTGATGTTTATGTGATCATTCAATGTTTCTTTCAGTTGTAATAACATGGATTCTTATTTTCTATGGTTTTCTAACATATCCTTAGTTTCTTGACCTTCTTCATAGTTTTCTTGTCTCAAGTTCATCTTTTCAACTTTAGCAGTCATTCTAGGGAAATCCAAAACCTCATGATCAACATCTTTAGAACAAAGACAAATAGGACCTACACCAGGGCATTCCTTAGTAAGATGTCTCAGTCTTATGCAATTATAACATAGTGTTAATCCTCTCTTTCTTTTGAATGATCCCCAACCTTTTCTGTACTGCGCACTAAGATCACAGTGATGGACCTGCAATCTGCACAAATTATTTCTAGGATCTTGCATCCACTTGTTAGTCCAAAAATTATTTCTATGCATAGGAATAACATATCTTTCACTATCTCTATTAAATTTATTCAAATCAAATATTCTTTCTTCTAGTTGTGCCCTAGTTTTTAGACTAGGACTAAATCTATCAAACATACCTAGTTCCATTCTTTCGAAGAAAAAATTTCCACTTATCTTGCCTTTATTAGAGCACAAAGATTTAAGATCTTACCTCTTTTATTCAGATCAAACTTCTCTTTTAGCACAAAGCTTCGCAAGTCAAGTAGAATACTGCGCACTACAGTGGTAGATCTACGCACAAAGATTTCTTTTCTTCAATTCCTAAAAATCACAGTTTCAGTCTCGGCAACAGAACCATTTGTTGGCATAGGGGTAGACCCAAGGTTCAATGCTTAAACAACACACTAACAAAACCCTAACTATTGTCCCTTTTGGAAACACCTACGAAGAAAATGAAGTCTCACCCGAGGTGGAGGCAGGGGGGTTGCAGGACTCAAGCGTCTACAACCTCTCTGGGACACATATCTATGATTACACACTTCAACATAGCACTTTAGCCAATGACATGCATTAATTTATTATTCTTATTCACTTCACAGATTAACCCTAAATACAAAACAATGCTGTAATAAATAGATGAACACCTCTAAGAACTTAGCATCAGTTCAGATCTAACATTCATTCACATCATAAAGCACTAAGAAATCATAGATCTATCTATCATACATCAAGAATAGTGCACTAATAAATCATAAGCATAAAAACCATGAATAACATTGAACAAATCACATCAACACAGGATATACGTGGTTCACCCCAGTGTGGGGCTACGTCCACCAACTCTTCTTCTTCTTTATTAGTCTTCTTCAATCTTCTTATAGGCACATAGCCACATATCTCACTCTGCATTGGATAGGTGATTTGTGCACAACACACTAGATCCACCTTCTCCAAAATCATGTCACGACACAAAGCCTTACATAGTTTGTGCACAAAGCACTTACAAAACGGTCACACTTAACTCTGCAAGCTTCACAAATTCTTGCACAAAGCCAACTAGCCAAGCACTAAGCCAATCAATGACTAGTAACCAACTAACTCTTATACTTACATCACCTAGATACTTATTTATACATTAAAAAAAGGGGCCTAAACATGGGTGAACCCATGGGTCAACATCCCATACCCATCACATAAACCCTAAAATCCCAAAATGCCCACGAAATGGGCGATATCCCATGATCTCCTCTTCATCTGGGCGCTCCATCTTCGACCAGCCTGTCAAAGTCCCAAAAATGGTCAAACACGACCAATGTTTCCACAAACATTGGTCGAGGGATAACAAATATTAACAATGACCTAAGAACAAATTTCCCCTATGAATTATGTGGTGAATATGGATATTATAATCACCACTTCACCCAAATAGAGTATTTTAAAAGGATGAAGGAATCTATGGATACCCAAGAATCCCTTGCCCCTTATGTTACCCCACCAACCCAAAAAAGTTTACCTCTAACTCCACCACCAAAAATATTACAAAACCCCTTCCCCCTACAAGGATTTATGGCTACACAACAAGAGACTGGGCCCTCCTCTCAACCAATGAGACAATACCCAACCCTAGGAGAATCTCAAACCAAAAATTATTGTAACCATAACATCCTCATGAACACTGCAAATATCCATCTACAAACTCACAACCATCAATATGGTATTCCTTTTGAATTACCTCCGATCACATCAAATGGCACCCAATTGCCAACTAGTACACCTTTGATGATCCCACATCCTAGTGGTGACCCTACTCCATGAGTAGCAAAGGTGCCTCTATGGTGTGCCACTTATAACCCACATTCATGGGAAGCTCATATATATAGCATTGTGGATGGCCTGGATCAATCCTTGGTATCCATGTCCATGCTTGAGGTCTTGCAAACGTTTCCTTCACAAAGAAAATATCTACTATCAACACTGGGGGAAATCAACCCTTCCAATTCATGCCTCATTACATTCTATTTGGACAACTTAGAACCTCACCTCCCATCCTTGGTAGCTTTCCCAATCTTAGTCACGATTCATAATATCATTATTCATAGGTGCATTGTCAATGAGGGATCATCTACGTGGATTATATCCAAAAGAGTTTGGTAGAAGCTAGGCTCCCTAGACTTGACCCCTTATGCTATCACCCTTTAGGCCTATGATAGTATCCCATCCCACCCTGAGGGTATTTAAAAAAAAATCCCCATAGAGCTAATAGGAAAAGTGGTCTTGATTGACATGAAGGATATAACGACCCCCTTGGACTATAATATTCACCTTGGATGTAGCTACATGTACATGATGAAGGAGATCGCTTCATATGTGTTTCACACCATGATATTCCATCACAATGGGAAATTTGTTATGGTCAATCAATTCAAACATTATGAACCCCATCCAACCAATAATTTGGATAACATCCTTCCCCTCATTAGGGAACAACCATAGTTTCCATATTCATGGAAATGGGTCTTGATATCTTCCAAGATCCCTCACTCCTAGGAACATACCAGGGTGAACCACCATGTGTTCCACCCTTGAATTATTCCCAAGTGTACACTATCACTTCTATTATGGTAGAAACAAATTCCTCGTCTACCCCTAATATGTCATCCATGAATGACCAACCCATGTCTTTGCAGGCGATTCATCAACCCCTAATCCATATCCTATTCTTCTACCCACCACAAATAATTACAACATACAAGTTGGTATCTACACTCATGATTCCAACATGGTGTTAGCAATACCTATATGGTTTCTTGACTCCCCATCTATGGTACCAATATCTACACTTCCACCTCAAATATCTACATTACCAGTGCATACCCTAGTTGTTACACCTTTTTCTCCCCCATAACTTTAATTATGATTAAGACTTCATATGATGTGTTTATGAAGCTTGTAATAATGTTTTGATTAAATGAAAACACTAGACAATTGAATGACAAAGGAAAGCCTTGAGAGTACTAGCCATGATATCACATGTAGAATTGATGAAGTGGAGAGGTAAGGTGGAGCAAAGATGTTTTAGTGAAGAAAATAAGAATATTTCTTATCAATATTACCTATACTTGCAAACATGAGCTTACACCTACCAACATATCCATATCAGTATGGAGCCATGTAACTAGTAATGGAACTCATATTGGTGGTTGAAGCAATTAATAACTGCTGAAAATTTGGTCTCTTGAAGAAGGAAAAGGGTCAATAGAATGACCTAACAATAGGACACCATGGATTTTCCCATTCAAAGATTCAAACAAAAAAAAGTTAGGTCACATCTGCAGGAAGCCACATGAGTCCTAAGATATTGGTGGAAGAAGAGGCCAAAGGTGGAAATACACTACCAGAAGAAAGAGAGAGGACACATGAAAAAATAGAGGAGGAGAGACGAGGGACATAGATAGAGAAGAAATAGCAACACATAGTGCATAGAGGGAATACTCTAAGGGAAAGTATATGAGAAATGAGATTACAAGATAAGGGAACAACAAACAAAGACATTCACTGGTTCATATTGAAGAGAAGAAGACAGTGGAGATATTTCCTTGAATAAAAGAGGAAGCTTGTCCAATTTGATGATGATCACCCTGAAACAAAGAACACCAAGATCCATACTAGAGTGATAAAGGGCCACAAATTGGTACCTACTGAACAAAAAATGACACTAGTTAGGGGAGGTCGCTGAGGGACTATACAAAAAATAAGGGACTCCCTTATGTAGGGGAAATCCAGTTGATAAATTGCTTGATAAACTTGTGGAAGCCCTGAGCTAAGTGGGAAGGGGGTAACTTCTACTATTGCCAGTGGAGGAAGGATATTAACCTTCCTAGATCATCTGAATTTTAATACCAACTAAATATTTCCCTTGTGATATCATGTCTTGGCATGGGGGTGGTGTACTATAGGAAGGCACTTTACAATATGGTCTAAGGTTGGGAGGAACGGACACCTCTCTTAGTTAGTTGGTTGTTGATACTTGATTGAACATATAAGTGTTAATCTGGATTTTTTTTATTTTTTGATGATACTGTAAATGCATGGATTCTAGTTTATGGAAAATATGAATGCATTTGAATGTATGAAATCTCTTATTAAAATGGAATGTATGTTTTTATTTCCACTGTTTAATTACTGAATTTATGAAGTGCAATGAATACTGTGTATTTCTAGAAGTATTGAATCCCTAGAGAAAAGTTAATAGGATATAGGTAAGAACTTTGTCTGGGGAGGTGATGGGAAAATATTGATCTCTAAGAAGTTCTAGGAAGAGTGAGGAACCCCAAGTCCTATTCTAACCTATTACACTTAAGTGGAAATATTGCAATATATAAAAGAACTTCACTTACGATGAAGTCAGAAGGACCATAAGGGCCTTAGAGTGGTGTGCGAAATCTGAAGACTTGGAAAACCAGAAGGTGTTGGATTGTTATAACCCATAACTTGACAAAGTCCCAAGTCTAACTATATTCTAGTGAATAATCTTGTGTTTTGAGTCAGAGCAAATCTTAATCCCCGGTTCAATGTAGTGAATGCATCTGATCCATTCATCGGGTACAAATTCCTTGAAAATGACTAAGAGTTGGAGTGGGGAACTCTAACAATGATGAAGAGAGGCCATAGGAATTATATCTATGAGAGGATCTATCCTCATCATTGGATATATGAGATCCATCTTGATAAATAAAGGGGCTAAGAGTGTAGGAGGTGTTGATTGGGAGGAGGCGATAAAGGAAAAATATGGGTCATTGATGTTGAGCCTAGTTGATAGTATTGAAGAGGATATGGGAGCATAGATACGATGAAAACAAAGTAAATGTGATTCATTTATCTATCATAAGAGGTCTAGACAGATCACCACCGTTGGATCTCTTTTGACTAGTCATGAATAAGGGGAACAATAATATTAACCATCACCCAAGTGGAACCCGAGGACTGGATCTTGGCCATTGACGAAGGTGATGCAATCACCATCATATATGGTCTAGTGATCATATAGACTAGGCAATCAAGAGTAGGCTTTGGAGTTGAAGCGAGTGCACTTCGTCAATGATGAAGACCTTTACAAGGTTAGATGAGAGCCATTGATTGATGGAAGTGTGAGATAAAATCTCAAAGGTAGATTGTCATAGGCCCCACCTGATTGCTATAGAAGAGTTTCAAAAGGGAGGGTTTTAATAATTGTGCAAATTGAAATCATTTGTTGGTTTAAGTCCCTCACTTCTTGGGATAACCCAGGTTCAGATCTCAACAAGTTTCCAACAAAACCCTCTAAAACTATCAGCCCTTCTGGTAAACCAGAAGGAAACGTTGCGCACAGAGTGCACAGTGCTGTCTCACCCGAGATATCTTTATGGGTGATTGCAATACCCAGGTGTTTGTAGTCTAGGAATGAGTGGGTATCTATGGGGTGGTTCTTCCTTCCTCATGCATTAATCTTACTAATGATTTAAGTATTTCTAAGATTCATTCATATTTTTCCTTATGAATGCATGCTAATACATCTAGATTAATCATCCATTCATAAACTAATCATTGAAAGAAAGTAAAAATTCAAGAAACATCACATAGAACACAATTTATATCATGGTTCACCCCCTTCTGGGATATGTCCCCACAGATTTGTCTTCTCTGCTCTTTTATTTAGTTTTCTGCAAAATATGGTGTTGTGCGCATTACATCTTCAATCATACAATCATGATGAGGTTAAGGAATCTCTGTGAGGTGGACTAGATCACACCAGGATCCTCAACCTATGACCTAACCCTCAAAATCTGTCTTACTTGACTCTTATACAACCTTATTACAATCATAATAACCATCATCAACTCACCAACAATAACTATACCCCTAACCTACACCTCCTCGGTCTTTATTTATACTACTCTACTAGCTTATAGCAGTTACAATACATATCAAAAACCCTAACCCTATCATGGCTAGGCTTTCCTGCATGCGTAGCATGTTTCTGTTCCTCTTACATGCTACTTTTCCTTATTTTTCTGCATGGTCCTTTCTTGCCATTTGTTGTGTGTGCCCCAAAATTAGCTCCTCCTTTCCAAAATTAGGTCTTTCCCAAAATATACCTTTTCTCCAAAAATAGGCCCGCGCCCAAAATATACTTCCTTCTCAAAATAGGCTTGCACCCAATAGGCCCCAACACTGACATGTGGCTTGTCTCGAGCCACTCAGGTGGTGCATGCTCCCTAAACTTCCCTGTCCAAACTATGGAACTTTTGTGCTAGTTCCTTTCCTTTTTCCCTCATTTGCACAACTTTTCTTGTTAGTGCCTCTACTGTCTGCATTGTTATCTCCTCCTGCATTAGTGCTACACCCTCTGTGTGTTCTTGTGCCATACTTGTATTCTCTTCCTCCAATTGCGCAATCATTCTTGGAGTGGTTCCAATTGAGCTTGTCTTTCTTGCCTCTATGTCTGCGTTGTTTTCAATTGTGTCTGCAGAGTCTTCAATTCTTGAGTGCCCTTCAAGCACTCTGTGATGCTCATTTTTTTCTTCCATTGCCTTATATCTTGTATGGAAACGTTGATTCTATCCTCTTTCTGGTCCCACTGTTGGATATTTTCATCTTCTTCTAGGATAGTCCATATCTGCGTGATTTTGTTGAACAAATATTCTACTTCTCTTACTTCTTTCTCCATCTCAGCTATCTGGAGTGTAGATTGTTGTTATCTCTATTCTTGAACCTCAGAAGGATTCGTAGGATTGAACCTTTCTTTGAGATCCTCAATTTCCTTCTTATATCTGCCAATTGTTTGTGACATCATATTGATATTCTCCTCTACACTCCTATGATGTGCTTGTGTGTTGTTTGCGATGCAATCATATACCACTATTAATCCTTGTTCTAGTTTATCTGCACGTTCTTTCTCCTCCTCTTTCTCCAAGGTCAGTTGGTCACATGTGATTTGTAGCATTTCAACGACTCCTCTACCCACCTCCAAGCTGTTTTCATTTGCACAGGATCTAGATTTCACTTCTTGCATTACACTGACCTGGAGTCTATATAGTGCCTTGGTGGGTATTTGTGTCATGACAACTTCCAATTGTTCCATGTCTCCCATGAGTTTTTGTGTAGTCTCTTGATCCGATCTGGTCATTTGGAGCGTGACTGTAAATTTCTCCCTACTTGGACTACCAATTTTACTGTCTCCTCTCCTTCTTTCTGCATAGGGGGTCACTTTGTCTTTTCTTGTTGTTGCATTGTGTCTCGTGGTCTTGCTTGACTCCATAGTTGTTGTATATTTTCATGGACTTCTATGATCTTGTCCATGATCTCTTCTTTTTGTGCCTCTACAATGCAGACCACTTTGTCCCCCCTATATTGGACCTTGTTCATGACTAACTCCACATCATCCTCTGTTAGAGTGATGACTCAGTATTTTGTGAGATACTTTCTTTTCTTGCATGCCTCTTTTTCTTGCGTTGGCTTCCTTATTGTCTGTGAGGGTTGTGCCCCACTTGTTCTACCCTGGAACATATTTTCCCCAGCTTGTGAAGTATCCCCCTTTCCGATCTGTGGCTGGCTACATGTACTTGTTTTTTTTTCTATCCTCCTTGGCCATTTTGGTATTTTGCTACTTCCAATTAGATGATTCCACATTGCAACCTTTCTAGTATTATTAGCTAGGTTGTTTCTTCTTGCTGAGGAACCATCTTCAACCTTGTCATTAGGCCTAGAGGATTGCACCATGACTGACCTTGTTTCTATTTTTGTTACTGGCAGCTGCCACTTTACAAACCACTCTTTGACTATCCAGTACACTTCTTCCTTGGTGATGCAATACTACATTTCTAGCCATCCCTTCTTTGGATCCCTTGTAACCTGGATCCACATGTGGTGCCTAGATTCCTTGAATTTAGATATCCCTTCTGTCTCCTAGATTGCCTCCATAGATGTGATCCATACATTAGCTATGTGATTTTGTATTTCTTCCAGCAACATTGCAAAAAAATGTTGTTTGCTTGTTGAGTTTTGTTATCCTTGTCCTGCCAGAGGGACTCATATCTGGTTGCATAAAATTTCCCCTTCCTATCCAGGAACCCTGAGAATTTCTGCTCCTTCCATCCTTCCAACGCAATAAGAATGATCAATGAGGAGTAATGGAACTCAGTTACATTATCATGTGCATCTCGACAATCTACCAAAAACTGGTTCAACAAGTATGGTTCCCAACTGAACATTACTCCTTTCACGCACTACGCGACTACTGTAATAAATCCTACCGACATTTGTTCTTTTCAAAATTTCCTTAGTATCTTGCAATCCATAAGGTTGTTAGCAAACCTTGTCACATTTTTGTTGATATCCTTTAACACAATGCCCCAATTACCTTGATTGGTGTGAAATTTTTCTTTAAAACGATTTATGATTTCCTTATGGTGCACCTTGTTATCCAAGTATTCCTCTAGTTGTGCACCAAATGTAGGTAGTCCTATGATCTTGGAAATCAGTTCCACATCTATCTGTACTGGCCTATCCATCCACATGATGCCTCTGTGTAAGCGGGTGACTAGTTGTTTAACGTAGAGATCAATGTTCTTACCATGCACAAAATGTGGTATATGTAATAGGTTCATGATTCTAGAGTTGTACAACCCCATTATCCATTGCGTGGGCTCCATTATGGGTTTACACAGGGGTCCAATTTCCCATGTGTTTGATAAATAATACTCTTCAGCCAAATATGGGAATTTGGTCGTGTCACACACATTGTGGTTGGAGTATCTAAGTTTGGGAACCTTTGCAAGATACCAGATATATAAAATATGAAGAATAGAAATAAAATGCAAGTAATGGCAGAATAACAGTAAAATATCCAGCATAATCTTCACAATACACAGAAATGATATACGAAATAGCAATAGAAAAACACTTTGATTCAGAAAGCAATGTTCACAGGCCTCTTCGAGGGGGCAACCTCCAGTCGAGAAGAGCTCCGTTACAATAATCACCAAGCTAGGGTTCACATACCCTCGCCCCTTATTTATACTAAATATGTCTATTAAGAGAAGCATCTAGAGGAAGATCCTTCTAGAAGCCGAAGCTTCTATTAGGTCTTCTTACATCTGCCTTATTCTATTTAATTGAAAGGCCTTATTAATATTGACCTTTATTACATCCGAATACATTGATCTACCTATGTGTGGGTTAGGACCTTAACATGTCTGCCCCCTTAAAAACAACCTTGTCCTCAAGGCTTGAGATGTGGAAACTGCTGCAAAATGGTAGTTGGTTCCCAAGTGGCATCTGTTGGAGTCATATCTTTCCACTGTACTAGCACTTCCTTGATGTTTCTCTGACGCAGGCGACCCTCACACTGGTCCAAAACTGCTTCTGGCTGTAGCCAAATGGATCCTTCTTCAGCTAACTCTAGAAGGTTGGTTTGAATTTGGCACCTGGTTCCAATCACCTTCTTCAAGCATGAAACATGAAAAATAGGATGTAGCTTCGACTGACTGG
>SNQJ01S0012662.1:57021-75053 GCA_010110895.2 Picea sitchensis
CAGGCCTCTTCGAGGGGGAAACCTCCAGTCGAGCAGAGCTCTGTTACAATAATCTCCAAGCTAGGGTTCACATACCCTCACCCCTTATTTATACTAAATATGTCTATTAAGAGAAGCATCTAGAGGAAGATCCTTCTAGAAGCGGAAGCTTGTATTAGGTCTTCTTACATCCGCCTTATTCTATTTAATTGAAAGGCCTTATTAATATTGACTTTTATTACATCTGAATACATTGATCTACCTATGTGCGGGTTAGGACCTTAACAACCTTTCCCAACATATCATCCACAATGATCACTATTTCTGGGAGATATGGGAGTTTAATATCCATGGAATCATGTGCCTTTATTTTCTGTCCCACAACAGATGGGATTGCCTCTGTTGTGTTTGCATCCTCTTCTTCCCTTTCGGATTCCATCCGGTCAGTGATATCCTCGACCAACACCTCCTCACCTTCGTGGGTCTGTCACATTCCTATTGTTTCTTCAAGATTCACATGTGTTTCAGGTTTAGGGTTCAAAATAACATTCCAGGCCCTAGAGCTTTGCCATATTTCCCCTTGTTGCGCTGTAACTTTTAATGGTTAGTAGGTCGAATGTCCCTGTATATTTTCAGTTGAATATCGTTGATCATTCCTGTTAGTTATGTTCCTCTCAAGCCTTTTAGTTGTACAGATCCCCCATTTTTTATGGTCTTTACTTGGTATGGACCTACCCAATGCATTCTAAACTTACAAGGATTTTGGAAAAAATTATTGTAATAGAGAAAATCTAGGTCTCCCTCCTTAAAAATCTTCCTTTTAATATCCCTGTCATGCAAAGATTTATCTCTTGATTACTATACTTCCTGGTGAAATCCTACCAGAATCCTGTCCTCTTCCATTTCCATTAGTTGAATTAACCTCTCCTATATTGTGCCTCTTTTTGTCATGTTGGTAATTGTTGCTATGTGCAGACTCAGTACCGAAAATTCTAATGGCACCACTACTTCATGTCCATACACCAATTTGAATGGTGTTTCTCCTGTCAAATTATTACATGTGGTCCAATATGCACATAGTATTGATGGTGTTTTCAAGTTCCAATCATCTCTGTTGACATTGAAGATCTTAGTCAAATAATTTTCCAAAATCTTATTGAAAGATTCTACTATTCCATTTTCTTGAGTATGATATGGTGTACTCTTCTGGTGATAGACTTTAAAATCCTCAGTCATGGACCTGATGGTATTGTTGATAAAATGAGTTCCTTGGTAGCTCATCAAAATCCTTGGACATACAAATATGGTGATCAATTTCTCAAACCATATGTGTGTCGTTGTCTCTGCGCTATAGCATTTTTCTAGTGCTTCTTCTGCCCATATTGTTAAGTATTCAGTCGCAGTAATGATATTTTATCTCCTGACCTTTTTGTCCATGGATTGATTGGTCCAACAAATTCTATTTTCCATTTTTCAAATACCTATAGAGTCACTTGTGGTCTTAGAGGCATCTCATCCCTTCTGTTGGGTTTTCCAACCCTCTGACAAACATCACATTTTTGGAAATATTCCTTGGAATCTTTATGGACTGTTGACCACCATAATCTTGAGTGCAATACCTTCATTGCAATATCTTTTCCTACATAGTTTCCTACAACTATACCTTCATGATATTCTGCCAAAATTATGGGCCTTTCATTTTTTTATACACACCTTCTCAAAATGCTATCTGTTCCCATCTTGTATAAATGTCCTACAATAAGTTGATAGTCTGCAACTATGACTACTGGATTTTTATTTTGCGCAGTGTTAAACTCTTGTGGTGCAATCCCTGTACTTAAGCATTCAATAATATCAGTGAAGTATTCATCAAATACATGTACTAAAAATAATTGTGCATAAGGGAAGTTGTCTTCCAAGTTAGTAGGTTATTCTCCATTAGTTACCCTTGATAGGTGATCAAGTCCTGCATTCAACTTCTTTGGTTTGACTATTACTTCGAAATCAAATTCTTGGAATAAAAATATCCATCTACACATCCTCCCCCCCAACACTGTCTTATAGACTAGATATTTGAGGTAAGAATGGTCTGTGAACATTTTAAAGTGTTTACCCGGTAAGTAGTTCCTGAACTTCCGAAGTGCATATACCATGTCTAGGCCTTCTCTTTCTGTAGTGTTTAATTCTTCTCTAATTATAACAATTTTCTCCTTACATAGGCTATAAGATGGTCTAAGTCCCTTTCTACGGACTCTTCCAGAATTGCTCCAAGTTCTATGGTTGATGCATATACATGCACATGAAATGTCTTTTCCCAATCTGGGAATACTAGGATAGGTGTTGTGACCATCTTTTCTTTTAAGGTGTCCAATCTTTGTTGACAGTCCTCATTCCACTGAAATTTGGTGTCCTTCTTTAAAACAATTTCCATTGGTGCAGTAATATGAACATACCCCTTTATAAATTTCTTGTAATAACATGTATGTCCCAATGTTTCTCTTAACTGGTGCACTAACTTTGGTGGTGGTAAATTTACAATGATTGCAATCTTAGCAGGATCCACTAGTAAACCTTTTTTACACACTATATGTCCCAAAAATATTCCAAAATGTGTCCCAAAAATGCATTTCTTGATGTTTAATGAGATCTGACATTGCCTACATCTTTCCAACATGAGTCTTATCACTTATACATGATATTTTAAAAGACTATATATAGTCTATTCATCTAGATATACTTATAGAAACTGATGTATGAATTCCTTAAAAGCATCTATGACTACTCTTGAAAATATGGTTGGTGCATTATTTAACCCAAATGGCATGATTGCATATTGGTAGGATCCCCATTATGTAGCAAAAGTAGTCTTATATCTGTCCTCTAGAGCTAGTTTGATTTGATGGTAACCTGAGAATCCATCTGTAAATGAATATGCTTCCTAGCCTCCCACATTCTCTAAGACCTCATCTATAAAAGGGGTAGGGAAAGGGTCATGTAAGAAAGTATCAATAAGTTTTCTCAGATCTACATAAATCCTTACCCTCCCTTGTTTATTTTCTTGGACTACCTGTTTCCCCTTAGGTATGGAGGTAAGTGAAGAATAAAGTAGAAAAGGAAAAATACGAACTGTGCGGAAGACACAATGACTGTTACTGGGTCAAAGTAAGAAAAAGAGAAGAAAATATGGAGTGAAGTAAGAGAAATCAATACATTTGATGAGGAGATCGAGGATGACAGATCATAAAGGAAGATAAATCGTCGAAAACTTAGTAAGCAGAAAAAGAGACCATTTGATGCTTTGGAGCACCGCACGAGAAGGAAGGAAAGACAGGCTGGTGAAGCCCTAAAAACGTGGGTCAAGTTTTCCTAGGGTTTTAGACACCTAGGGTTTTGGTATCTAGGGTTTTGACACTTAGATATCGGCCTAAGTCTGTCAGTGAGCTATTGTAATGTAAAAAAAAGAGGTCTAAAGGACAAGGGATGGGTGGTGGTTGGTATTGTCGTTCTAGTTTTGTTATTGGTGTGAGAGATTATTATTGTGTGAGAGAGAAGTGCTAAGACTAAGAGACTTCTGGTATTGTAAGATATTCAGCTGGGTGCAGAGATCAACCCTGCAGCTAGGTGTGCAGGAAGGGGAGAGATAGAGAGGAGAAGAAATAATATCTGCTAGCAGAGAGTGAAAACAAGAACTGTATGCTTCATCTTAATATATTATAAATCACAGTTCTGTGGACGTAGCCCTAGAGAGAGGTTGAACCATGTATATGTCATGTTGTGTGTGATTGATGCTCTGTTATTTTCCATTTGATATACTACTATTGCATTACTATGTTAGATATGATAGATAATTGTGTGGAGTAGATATGAACTGGTAAGTGATATATAAATGTTGTATTGTTCTTGTATTAGATCCACTTGGTATTCCATTTGGTTGTAGACATCTCTTTCCTATGACCCCCCCATAGCTACTTCGGGTGAGACTGCATCTGCTTGGTAGGTGTTTCCAAACGGGCGAGTAGTTAGGGTTTGTTGTTGCATTCTTGGAGTTGAACCCTAGGTCTGCCCCTATGCCAACAAATGGTTTTATTGCCGGGACCAGAATCTTCTTGAGGGAATGTCAAGGTGGTTTCCATCGAAGACAGAGATTCAAAAGTGGATAGAAGATCAATAAAAGGACTTTGCTGAAGCCTAGAACAAGAACCCTAATATTAATACAGAGGATTGGTTAGGAAGATATATCTTTACTGATATACACAAGATTTTCTTTGGAGGAATACATACAAAGTTATATGAGTGGCTAGCTAGGTTAGAAGATACCCAATTTGAGATCAGATATAGGCCACCTATAGTTTGGACATTGACGCTGATTAAGAAGGTCAAGAGAGTTGATAACGCCATGTAAAGAGCAATAGATCACTGGTTTGATAGTACCATTGGAGGGTATATCATTGATTTTTCTGTTGACAAAGTAGAATCATATAGCCAAGCAAAGAGATATTTCTTTAAGGGACCTAAAGGAAAATTTTTACATCTTTTGAATCTAAATATCAATATGCTATTGCATGAGAAGAACATATTGAAGATATAATAGTCTGCTAGATTGAAGAGATAATGTTCAAGAACCTAGACAACAACAATGACACAAAGGCTAGACATACACGCAGTGGGAGAGTGTTCAGAGAAGTTCCTCTTGTGAACCTTTTTAAGAAGAACTACGGGGATGAGGGGTTCTACAGTGGAGAAGAGGAAGATCTGACGAACAAAGAAAATTTAGAGTCCGCTAGGCCAGAGGAAGGGAAAGCTGAAGAACCTCACCTGGAAGAGCCAGAAGCTTCAGGAACTGCGTAGACTGTGGAAGTAAGTACTATTACTCCTCCTATTGATTCAACAACATTAATAAATTAGAGTAACCAGAGTCACCTGAGAGTTCAGAGCACTGTCACTGGTAGCCCAACATATACTCAGTTAGGAAACCTAGGAAGATCTATGGCAGATGAGATGAGGTTACCCACCTTCAAAGGAGATGGATCTGAAGATCATGATCAACATTGGTTTCTATGTGAAGCCATATGGAGTATTAAGAACATCACCGACAAAGTTTTCAAACGAGATCAGTTTAGTACTACCCTAAGAGACTGCACATTGAGCTGGTACATCAAGTTTGTTAAGGTAATTTCCCAGCATAAACCACTGAATGAGATCAAGAGCGCACTAATTTCAAAGTTCAAGAAACCCAAGTCAGAGTTACAGTGCATTACATAACTAAAATAAATCAAACAGAGAATAGTTGAACCCGTATGGGTGTTCGATCAGAGGTTTAGAACCTTGACGAGACACTTATGTTTCCAGATCCCAGATGAGAAGAACAAGGAATGGTTCATTTCTACCCTCTTGCCACACATCAGAGTTCCTTTGATGCAACAGAAGATCACTTCACATGCTGAGGCACTGGAAATTGCCATGAAATTAGAATCATCCCCAATGGGAGAATCCAGCTCAGGTATGAGTCAAATCTTGAGTCAACTAACTAGTTTGTCTCTGAAGGTTGAAGATATGAATAAAGACAAGGGAAATGACAAAAGAGAAGACATCTGGTGTGTCAGATGAAAATCAAAAGGCCATGAAAAGGAACACTATCCCCTATTCCATGACTACTTGGCCTCTGGAGCTCCGATCCCCTTGAAGAAAGTTACCCTACCCCAGTGCCAGGTATGTAGAAATAGACATCACCCTGGAGAGTGCTATTACATGAAAAAATATCTTCAGACACCCACAAATTTGTATTACATGTTCTGTAATTCGATAGGGCATGATGATAGGGATTGTAGGTCTTATGACCTCATGCACAAAAGGTCAAGGGATATATACAAAAATTCAATACGAAGTACAACAAGAAGGAAGAACTGCACAGTATAACTCCCTTGGGAGAGGAAACTTCAACCCTCCTGGTGGATTCTGAGGAAGAGGAACAAGAGGAGGTATGAGTTGAGGTCGAGGACAGATAATCTTTTATAACTGCGCACAACCAGGACACTTGGAAAGGGACTGTCAGAACCCTTGTACCACTTGCAACTATTGGAACTCCTTCGAGCATGTTATCGAGGAATGTCTATCATTCCTGGCTAAACTTCAAGAGAGACAGGGACCTCAACAGAACCCGAAAATACAACTAATTAAAGAAGAAACTTGCAAAGTAGATCCCAAAGTCGTTGTTATCACTAGAGGAGGCGTTGTTATAGGAGAGGATAGAGTAATCCAAGGAAATACTACAGAATAATCAGGAGTCAGGAAATCTACAGAGAAGACACAAGTGTTTGATCCAAATAAAGAAAGACAAATCTTTGAGGAGGCAAGAAAAGAATTCAGGAGAGACCAAGGCTCTTCATAGAAGACATGGCCAAAAGTAAGAGAATGTGGGATTCCTCTGGCATTTGATCAGTCTTCTTCACCTCGAGATGGAAAAGAGGTGAGTAAACTTGTCAGTTTATTGTATATGTTTATAGAGCTAATTAAAGATGAGAAAGATATTCAAGAACTGCAAAATTTCGTCAGACAATATGAGATAGGAAGGGTAGATCCTTTATTGAATAAAGAAGTACATTGATTATCCAATAAGAGAAGGAAAAATAAAGAACTACACCTTAATGCTCATATTGGAGAGTATGATATAGACTATGTGGTCCTCGACTTAGGGTCTGAGGTCAATGTCATGACAAATAAGACCTGGGCACTGATGGGAAAACCTAAGTTGATCTATTCCCCTATTAGGCTTAGGATGGATAACCAGAAGGCAGTAAGCCCCTTTGGAATAATGGAACATGTCCACATGTCCCTGTGGACATTAACGGAGTAAGGATGTTTGTAGTCTTCGAGGCGATTGAGATAGTTGATGATAGCTTTACTAATCTTGCGCTGTTAGGAATTGATTAGGCTTTAAATAATTCCACTTGGTCGATTTAAAGAAAAGACAAATAATGTTTGAAGGAGATGGCCTTAGGGTCATTTCACCTTTAGATCCTGATGAAGGTCAGCGATACACAGAGCCCATCAGAGAAGAAGACTGCACATACGAACTGGAAAACATATACAAATTAATAGCCAGACAACAAGATTACATTAATCCTACGACAGATGGGAACCTAAGTTGGCGAAGTGATAGTGAATGTTCATCAGATTCAGAAGAAGCACTGGAGAACTGGAAGAACAAAATGTACGAAGTATCTACAAGGCGATCTGCTATATTAAATAGAGAAGTATGCTAGATCAACACAATAGTAAGTAACTTACCCAACTTTGATGGTCTGAATCCTTTAGAAACCTTCTTGTCGGACTTTGAAGAAAGTGTACCAATGAAACAATGATTGTTGGCAATGAATGAGGCCATGAAAGCCACACCATCAAGATGGTGGGGGACACATAAAAACAACATTACAGACTGGGTACAATGTCTCACTTTGATGACAACATGGTTCTCAGTGCAGGTAGAAGGCTAAGAAGTTAGGAACATAGGTCAAAGATGTTTGAAGGACCATGTGAGAAGTTGTGATGAAAATTGGAGCAACATCCCTCAAGAATAGTGGGTACATAAATTCATTAACATGCTGGACACAATCCCTATCAACTGGTACCTACAAGAAAAATTGCGCCTCATCACCGCAGATTGGGAAGGTATGACTCATAATTTTGTAACTACCTTCTTATTCGAAAGTCAATATCCTATAGTAGATCAAGAATTACAGGTCATAAGATAGAAAGTACTTGAGGAGGCATCTAGTCTTCCTTTAGAACAAGAATATGACGAATGGACCACGCCTCTCCAGAAACTGCAAGGTTGTTACAAAATCAATGCTGATGAAGACGATGATCCTAGGAAGGTGAACATCGCAGAAACAGAAGGCCAAAGAGATGTGGAAGGACTAGAAGTTGAGCTACCATTTATTGGACAGGTGATCAAGATCAAGAAAGTCAATATTGGAATAGATAAATCACCGAAGCTTGCAAATGTTGGAGATTATTGGGATGCTTCCACCATTGACAAGATCACAGAATTGCTACATGAGTATCAGGACTTGTTTCCAATCAAGTTCACTGATATCAAGGGCATTAAAGGGCCTATGGGAGAGATGAGGATCCCTTTGAAACTAGATGCAAGACCAGTCAAACAGAGACCCTACGGATTGAACCCTAAATATAAGGAGAAAGCGATGATTGAGCTCGATAGAATGATAGAAACAAGAATTATAGAACCTGTCGAAGAATCAGAATGGATTATCCCTATGGTGGTACAAGACAAGAATATAGGAGAGATCATGATCTGCATAGATCTCAGGAAGCTGAACGATTCCTTCTTGCATGACCCCTTACCCATGCCATTCACTGACGAAGTCTTAGATAATGTAGGAGGCGAGGAGGTACATTCTTTTACAGATGGATTTTCAGGATACCATCAGATCCGAATTACCAAGGAAGATCGCTATAATACCACCTTTTCCACAGAATGGGGATCCTACTAGTATAGAATGATGTTGTTTGGATTGAAGAATGACCCAACCATATTTTCCAGGGTGGTGGTTGAAGCATTCAAGGAGTTTCTACATAAGTTTCTAGAAGCATACTTTGATGATTGGACTATTTTTAGTTTATTGAAAAATCATATTGAATGTTTAAGACTAATGTTGGACAAGTGTAGGCAGTCTTAGATTGCCTTAAACCTGAAGAAGTGCATTTTATTTTCACCATTTGGAGTGTTGTTAGGTCATATTTAATGAAAGCAGGGATTGTTGGTAGATCCATCTAAAATTTCCATTATAGTTGATCTACCCCCTCCTACTTCAGTCAAATAGCTGTGCATTGCGCTGGGACACACTGGATATTACAGGAAGTTCATTAAAGGCTATGCCCAGATTACAGCACCCATGGAGAATATTTTGAATAAATACTGTCAATTTCATTGGACAGAAGAATGCCAACATAGATTCGACACAATGAAACAAAAAATGGTTACTGCACCTATTCTGGTTTTCCCAGATTGAAGCAAGGAATTTCACGTGCATGTCAATGAATCTTCTATTTCATTAGGAGTTGTGTTATCACAACCGGGAACATAAGACATCGATGACCCGTTATCTTTTTCTAGCAGGAAACTATCCACAACAAAGATTAATTACACCACCACTGAGAGAGAAGGGTTAGCCATGGTGTATGCATTGCAGAAGTTCCGCCACTACTTGCTGGGAGGACACTTTAAAATGTTTACTGATCACTCTGCAATGAAATACCTAGTCAACAAGCCAGTGTTGGGGGGGAGAATATGCAGATGGCTTCTGCTATTTCAGGAATATGATTTTGAGATCATGGTTAATCCAGGAAGAATGAACAAAGGTCTCGACCACTTGTCGAGGTTGGAACATGGAGAAGATCCTACTAGTTTGGAGGATACACTGTCAGATGCACAGTTTCCAACCATTAGAAATATTGATGACCACTTTGCAGAAATAGTCCAGTTCCTGTCAACATGAATGGCACCTAGTGAATATACAATCACCCAGAAGAAACAAATAGTAGTGCGCGTTGCATGCTTTTCACTTATAGCTGGACAACTATACAAGATGGGACCTGATGAGATACTAAAGAGGTGTGTTATGGAAGTAGAGTGACCATTGATCCTCGTCAAATCTCATGAAGGCATCACAGGAGGACACTACATAGGGAAAGAAACTGCCCAAAAGGTTCTTTGAGCTGGCCTTTGGTGGCCTACCTTACACATAGATGCTAAGGACTATTATAGAGCATGCGATGTATGCCAAAGAGTTGGGAAACTGTCCAAAAGAGATGAAATTCCTTTAGCACCACAACTGACCCTACATGTATTTGAGAAATGGGCCATTGACTTCGTAAGACCTATAAACCCACCAGGAAAGCACACAGGAGAAAGGTACATAATCACTGTGACAAAGTAATTGACCAGATGGGCCAAAGAAATAGAAGTTAAGGACTGTAGTGCAACTACAATTGCACGCTTCATATTTGATGACATCATAACCAGGTTTGGATTCCTAAATATCCTTATGAGCGATCAACGCACACATTTAATCATTAAAATAGTTGAAGCCTTGACTGAGGAATTTGCAGTCCATCATCAGAAGAGCACACCTTACCATCCACAAGTGAATGGGACAATTGAAGAATTCATCAAGATCTTGGAGACAGTTTTGAAGAAAATATGCAGTGTGAACATAGATGATTAGGATTTAAGAGTACCAACAATATTGTGGGCCTATAGAACCACTTGCAAGAAACTGACCATGCAGACCCCCTTCAAGTTGGTGTATGGTCTCGAAGCCGTTGTCCCACTGGAATATTTGGTACCAAGCTTAAGAGTTGCTGCCTTTATATATATGGATGACACTAGTGTTGTTCAAGAGAGGCTTGCACAATTGGTCAAACTAGAAGAAGATAGATTCATTGCAAGGATTTCACCAGTAGGTTCAGAAGGAAAGAGAGAAGGCCTACCACGACAAACACAACAAGAACAAGGTATTTAAGCAAAGTGATCTGGTACTGGTATATGACAGTAAGTTCATGAAGCATCCTGGGAAGTTTAGAACACATTGGCTTGGTCCATATGAGGTTGCCTATGTTACAGAAGGAGGAACTGCGCAATTGAAAACTTTGAATGGAGAATGGAAGGAAGGTTTGGTGAATGGGCGCCGATTGAAATTGTATTATGACAACCAGCTGCCTCACAGCTCTTAGTAAAGCATGAGGAGAAGGGTCTAGGTACCAGGTGCAGTTGAAACTGGGTACCAGACACAAAAAATACAGTCTTCACAAGGAAGGAAGGGAGGACTAGAGCTGGAAGCACAGGCTACCCCATGTAGTCTGAAGCCAAAGCTCAACAGAAGGATCAGATCTGAAGTGCCTCAGGACGAGTCATAGGTGAGTGTTGGGGGTTTGTTGGCCCTTGGGTATGGAGGTAAGTGAATAATAAAGAAGAAAAGGCAAAATGCAAACTGCACGGAAGACACAGTGACTATTACTTGGTCGAAGTAAGAAAAAGAGAAGAAAAGATAGAGCGAAGTAAGAGAAAGCAAGAAATTGGACGAGGAGATTGAGGATGACAGATCAACAAGGAAGACAGATTGTGGACAACTCAGCAAGCAAAAAAATCCACCATTGGATGGTTTGGAGCACCGCACGAGAAGGAAGGAAAGACAGGCTGGCGAAGCCCTAAAAATTTGGGTCAAGTTGACCTAGGGTTTTAGACACCTAGGGTTTTGACACTTAGGTCTCAGCCTAAGTCTGTCGGTGAGATATTGTAATGTAAAAATAGAGTTCTAAAGGACCAGGGATGGGTGGTGGTTGGTATTTTCATTCTAGTTTTGTTATTGGTGTGAGTGATTATTATTGTGTGAGAGAGAAGTGCTAAGAGTAAGAGCCTTATGGTATTGTAAGATCTTCAGCTGGGTGCGGAGATCAATCCTACAGTTGGGTGCATATGAAGGGGAGAGACAGAGAGGATAAGAAAGAATATCTGCTAGTGGAGAGTGTAGAGAAGAACTATATGCTTCATCTTAATATATTATAAAGAACATTTCTGTGGACGTATCTCTAGAGAGAGCGTGAACCATGTATATGTTGTGTTGTGTGTGATTGATGCTCTATTCTTTTCCATTTGATATATTGCTATCGCACCACTGTGTTAAATATGATAGATAGTTGTGTGGAGTAGATCTGAACTAGCAAGTGATATATAAATGTTGTATTGTTCTTGTATTAGATCCACTTGGTATTCCCTTTGGCTATTTACATCTCTGTCCTATGACCCCCCCATAGCTACTTCAGGTGAGACTGCATCTGCTTCACAGGTGTTTCCGAAAGGGATAGTAATTAGGGCTTGTTGGTGCGTTCTTGGAGTTGAAACCTGGTTCTACCCTTGTGCCAACACTACCATAAGACTTATCCATTCAGATTCCTCTATTGTTTCTATGATACCAACTTCCAACATTCTGTCAATTTCTGCTTTCTCTTTCTGCTTATACACTAGATTTAGTTTGTAATGTCTCTTCCTGACAGGTCTTGCCTCAGGTTTGAGAGGTATTTTCATCTCTCCTAGCTCCCCTTATATGAATTTCATCTCTATAAAGGTCATTGGGAACATGTCACTTTATTTGTGCATTAACTTTGTTATTCTTTCTACTATTTGTTCATCCCAATAGTCTCCAATACTTGCCATTTTAGGATTGTCATTTGTCCCAATGTTGACTTTCTTAACTTTGATTGGTGCAAAAAATACTTCTGAATCTAGAGATGGGCCTTCCACCTCTCTTTCTCCTTCAATTTATGTAATCTAAATGTTGTGTGGATCATATTCATTTGGTGCGTCCTCTTCAACATGATAGCATGATAGTAGTTGTTTAACTATTTGTCTATTCTTTTGTTGATATTATTTCATGATTTCAACCTCTGGTTCATCAATAAATATCACTCCTCGTATCTTATTCAACGTTGAATCAATGTTGGGGTTCTCATGTTGAAATGACAAAATTACTACAAAGTTTTGTTGTAATTCTATACATTTTGTAGTGCCTCTGCACATATCCTAGTCTATGTACTAGTTCCTTGGAATCCCTTCCAATGTATAGATAAAGTGATGAGTCCATTCCTATGGTGGTTTCATCCTCCACTGTGTTCTACACTTCCCCAAGTGTTTAGCTGGTGTTCCTTCCCCATCATACTTCTGGACTATATTGCTCCCTCATTCTGGACCAAATATAATGCGCAATAATCATTTGCATTGATACCAGACCTGAATTGTCTCTTGTGAACACCCCACCATCTTGCAATTATTTCCTTGAGTGCAATTTCTAGGGATAAGAGCCTTTGGTTTTCTAAAACTTCCTCTTCATATTTTATTAGAAATTCGTCTGAGTCATTTAACCCATGAAAATTGTGAGGTTTTCTTATCTTTGTACCAACCCATGTTACTATGCAATTTGTTCTTGTGCATCTTCTTATGGAAATTTCATGTAATCATTGTTTCCAATTATCTGAGCCTGTATATGGTTTAGAAGAACATGATGTAATTCTTCTCCAACGGAGTACCCCATCTGTAGTTGGGTTAACATAATCCTCTTCTCATGCAGTGGTTCTGTACAAATGGTTTATTTCTTCCAGATCGAAACAAGAGGCCTCTACAAACCTTTCTCCTTCTAAAGGATCCAATGGTGCAATGACTCTATATTCACCTAATTCAAAAGTAATTCTTCTTGTCTTCAAGTTGGTTATGGCCTGGTTATCAAATTCCCGATCCAATCCAAGCAATGTTGGGTAAGGTATTGTGCCATATACTATCTCTATTACTTCAAAATATTCCATATTGTGCACTCCATCCAAATCTACTGTAACACCTTTAATACTGCCAATTGGTAACAATCTGTGTTGATTTGCTAATTTCAATTGGAAAAGTGAATATTCTAGTGTGGTTTCTCTCATACACTGCCATGTCTTCTTAGGTAATACATTTATTTCATAGCCTAAGTCCAATATAATATCACCCATGTTGAAATGCCCAATATTATCATTTAGTCTGAATTCACTTCTTGTTTTTCTTCTTGTATGGAGATGCTTAACTGTTTTCTTCTCTAATTTCCCTTCTACCTCTGTGTTACATATTTCTAGAATATTTTGTAATATCTTAATAGATGATGGATCCTTCAATAACTTAACACAAGATTGTAAAAAAAAAATCATGTTACTTAATTTCTCTAAGGGTTGTGCTTCGCTGGTGTGGTCCATTGAGGAGGGAATCTCATACATTGGTGAGTTCTAAGTTTGTTGCATGGCTGATATAGACACAAAATTTTTCTTGAGAAACTCCTGTCTGGCTTCCTTGAATGTTTCCTTTTCTTCCTGTGCATCAAACTTCTTTTGTGGCTCAATAGTATTTTTAACCCATTAGTGTCACCCTGGATCTTGTTTTACTGTGTCAGTTCCTGTCTTGGATCCTCCTTGAGTGACTATATTGATGTTTCTCCCATCATTCCTGGCTTTTGTAGAAATCCAATGGACATTCTGGTTGTTCTGGTTCCTTTTTTCTTGGATCTTTCCCAAGAGTGTTGGATAGTATTCTGTGTCATGGTCTGTTGCACAACAATACATACATGTCGTTGGTGGAAGTGGACACTCCCGTGCATAATTTCCTAGCTGTTGGTAGTTGTGACACACTACTGGACCTCTTCCACATCCAAATCCTCCTCTTCCTCTTCCTCCACCTCTGTATTTACCTTGATCTCCTCACAGTGTGTTGTACTAAGGTACATGGTTATACTGCATGGGGTTAGAATGTAGTTGCACATTGTTGTATTGTGGATGCACATTTTTATACTACTATTGCGCATTTTTGTATGGTGGTGGTACCTGGTTGAACCGAGGTGCAACTTGTCCTGTCATCATTTCTTATTGCACCCTATAAGTATCTTAAGTTATTTATTTGATCAGGTCCATGTTCCTACAATGTTTATCATTATGACTCACTGACTTGCAAAAATTGCAGTATGAACTTTTGGGTACTATCTTATACTTATGCATCATTGGAAAATGATATGGATCATGCCCATGTGTTTTAAAAATCTAGCACCATGGTTCTCCTTTTGGAAAAGGGTTTGGTACTCCTGTTTCCATATACTGCACATAATTTGGACATTTGTTATTATGATGTCCTTCTGTCCTACATAAGGTACACTAAACAACTTCTCTTTTCTCTTTGCCCTTATTCTAGTTAAGTTAAAATGTTAGATTCTTCATATCCTCCTTCAAATCCTATATGGCTGGATCTATCTTCTGATACTGGTTCTCTTCTAGTTGTAAGGCTTCCTACAGAGCCTCTGCCTGAGTTTGGAACTTATGTTGTCTTAATGGTTATTTAAAATGTGGTAATAGTGAGTCCACAAATAGGTTCCTATGTTGCATGCCAGTAATTGCATACTTCAACTTACCTTTCAAAAGTTTAAACCTCTGATCAATCTCCCAAATATAATCACCTAGTTTTTTCCTGATTTCAATCATTTCATTCATATATTGGTCCTCTGAGATGGGCTTCTGAAATTTGTTTATCAATAGTTTTTTCACATCTGAAATAGTCCTTTTTACTCTTGGTCGACTGTTTACATGTAGGATCATGTACTAGTCCAGTGCGCGGTCTCTTAACATGATAGCTAACTGCACGAGTTTTGTATCCTAATCTATGATCTTCTTTACTTCCCAAATATTCTCATAGATTAATAAGTGATTTTTAGGGTCCTTTGATGCCTCTCCCTGAAATTCTGGTAATCTGATCATGGGATCATGTCCTACCATTTTGAATTGTGTTGAACTACTACCTATTTTCAGTGTAGATATTTGACTATTACTTCCCGAATTGGCTCCCCCAGTTGATTCTCCTTGACTTTATCCTTGTCCTATTGTTCTTCTTCCACTAAAATTCGGTTGTCTAAATGTTAGTGTTCTTTCTGGTGTAATAGTTGCACATGGGGTTGTAGGTTCCACACTGATGGTGATCTGGATTGGAGTTCTTCCTTTCTTCCCTTCCATTTGACCTCCTATTTTCTTTTCATATGTTGCGCGAAGGATTTTTTTAATTTGCTCCACAACCCAGAGATCCTCTACCTCTACTTCATCATTTTCTAATCCCTCTCTGTTGGCCATGGATCTCTTCTTGTTATTCATCTTATATTGGTAGGTTGCTCCACTACATATATTTCCAGTTGTTTCCATTATCTACTTTATCTGGTCTTCCTCCATCATGATTGTGTCCATGGCCTCCTTATTATTTCCCTTATCCATCTCTTCTTCCATTTTTTCTCCTCATGTCAGTGCTTCCCCCCTTCCCCCATGTATGCAGGGAAGTTTAGTTGTTTGATTCCATGGTAATCATACCGTTGTTACACAATAAAATATTGATTTAATTATACAATGAACTTATGTACCTACCTCTGGGTCCTTTTAGAAAATCCTTCTCTGCTATGGTGTAAGACTTCACAGTATCTACTACAAATTCGATGATAAATTCTGCAACAATATTGTCTAACCAGAAATTTACTGTGCACATTAATTTGTTATTAACTTGTTATAATTGAACGATCTCCACAGTATTCCACTCCAACTGCCTGATTCGATTCATAGGGTGGTTGTATTTTAACCTCAATAACTACTCCTACAACAAATGCGGGAAATCACAGACAAATACCTCATGCAAGTCGCTAAAAACATATTTGTCAAGATATTTGCGCAATGTTAATTTAGGGTTTTTTTAATCCTTCTGCGCAAACTCAAGCTCCTTTGTTTTCAACCATATTTCAATCTCCACCTTCATTGGATTCCATGGCCTGAACATTCCCTTCTATACTTTCATTTTCCACGTGTTTCTTCTACGGATATCTTCCACTCAATCCTATGCAGTTATAGCCGGAAACATAACCGTATGTTGGTTTAAGTCTCTTACTTATTGGGCTGACCCAAGTTTTGATATCAATAGGTTTCCAACAAAACCCTCTAAAACTATTGGCCCTCCTGGTAAACCAGAAGGCAACGTTGCACACAGAGTGCACTGCACAGTCTCACCTGAGATAAATTTATGGGTGACTACAATACCTAGGTGTCTAGGAATGAGTGGGGATATGTGGGGTGGTTATTCCCATAGATGATTTTAGGGGCTAAATTTCGCAAATGGGCTAATTTTCCATGGTTTTTCCGAAAAAAAGATTCGCCAATTTCCATTTTTTCTAAAAACGATTTGCCCAAATTCCATAGAATAAAATTATTTTACCTTAAAAATCACCAAACTTTTATAGAAACTATATAAAATCCTTTGAAATTTGAATATTTTTACAAAACTATTGCTAAACATTTTACATTTTGCATATTAAGGACTAGTAAGATTAGCCCAGGTTTCTACTTTTTAATATAAATTTCCATCCTTAAAATCATCCATGGTTATTCCTTCTTCATGCATTAATATTACTAATTATTTAAGTAATTCTAAGATTCATTCATCTTTTTCCTCATGCATTCATGCTAATACATCTAGCTTAATTATTCATTCATAAACTAATCATTGACATAAAGTAAACAATCAATAAAGATCACATAGAACACAAGTTCTACCGTGGTTCACCCCTTTCTGGGCTACATCAACAAAGATTTTTCTTCTCTACTCTTTTATTTAGTTTGCTGCAAAATATGACATTGCGTGCATTGCATCTTCAATCATACAATCATGATGAGGTTAAGAAATCTCTGTGAGGTGGACTAGATCACACCAATATCCTCAGACTATGAACTAACCCTCAAAATATATCTTACTTGACTCTTCTACAACCTTATTACAATCATAATAATAGTCATCGACTCACCAACAATAACCGAACCCCTAACCTAGACCTACTCGGTCTTTATTTATACTACTCTACTGGCTTATAGCCATTACAATCCTTATCAAAAACCCTAACCCTATCATGGTTAGGCTTGCCTACCTACTGTTGTTGGGTATTCTACCCTACGGACTAATAAGCTAGGGCTCTAAACTTATACGCAGAAAATGACCCTTAAGACTTAACTTTTGACCTTCTACCCGAATCTGAAACCTCTTTCTTCACATGCATACAAGAGAAGAATAAACCAACCTTTTTCCGGATGGCTGAAGTAGATCCTCCGTTGAGTTTCTTTGTCCTTTTGCTGCTGCTGCTCCTTCCACAAAGCTTCCTGCAATCAAACAATACTATGCATGCATGCTACTGATCTATTATAGGGTTAGAGATAAAAACATAAATCAAATATCATATATGAGACTCATGTATGCGGGACGGGAAAAGTATCTTTTTTTCATTAACTTCAATATAAATCAACTTACAATGATTTCTGAGGTCGTTCACCGTTCCACGATTCTGATCCTGGGCTCTTCCTCTTCTTTTTTGTCCTCCAACTGCTGCTTCTTGAGTTTCTCCTAAAGCTTGAGGCAAAGCTAAAGGGTTGGGACAAAACTGGCTTGGCAATTT
>SNQJ01S0012662.1:95236-116440 GCA_010110895.2 Picea sitchensis
AACCGTCATAATAAATGACAACATACCACAAAAAATAATTTATGACACACAATCCTCACCAAACAGAATCCAATGATTTCGACACTCCGTAATCATAACTTGATATGTTGAAATGCGTACTCGTACACGTAGAGTCATAATTAGTCACCTCCCCAACACGCTGCATTAAATTTCTGATAGTACCACCACAATTTGTCATCATTTCCAAACATACTAGTATTGTTTCATCCGTCATCCCCAAAAGAGATATAACGTTATTTCAGTTGCCAATGATTTGAAGCCCTGTCATTTTCCCCTACCAGCTAACTGCATTCGTCGTGCTGATTCCACCTCTGTAGCAATGGGTGGATGATTTGTGCGGCATGAACCTGAAGATACAACGAGAGTTTGGAACAATCAGGAAGTATGGCAGGTCTTTGAGAATGCAAGATGGAATGTTTACTTTGACAGGTTGATAGGGTCAAACGAAGAAATTGCAACAGAGTTTGCACTCAACCTAAGAGAAGGAAGCTCTCAGGTCTGCGGAATTGAAATTCCTGTGACAGAGGAAGCCATCGCAGAAGTCAGTGGACTCCCTCAAAATGGACAACGATGGTTTTCAAGAAGGTCTGTCCTTCCAGAGTTTCCCGAAGCCTTTTTACAGGCAGGAGAAAGCATTGTGCAGAAGGGTCGAGGATACGACCGAAATTCGTTGCTGCATCCATGGAAGGAAGTAGCAGAGTTCATCATGAGATATATGACTTGCGAAGGGAGATACTCCACCATATTCAAATACCATCTCTGAATACTAACTCACCTATGATTTCCCAAAGCAGAGGCTTTCTCACTGAATGTGCCTTATTTCTTATTGAGAAGCCTTCACCTAATGGCACATTCGGCTCAAGAGTCGCGACAGGTATTGGCGACCATCACCCACCATGGGCTGGTTCAACTGTTAGTAATGAATGCCATCAAACAAATCCCAATCCCATGGGAACTATTTTGGGATTCCACAGAGGAAGAAGTAGCAGCCGTTGTGGCTGCTTGGGAAGATGAACCAGAAGCCACGAAGGAGGAAAATGCAAGAGAAGATGACTATGTTGACCAAGAGGAACCGGAAGAGATGGAGATGGAAGATGAAGCATTTGAGGAAGAGGCTAGTCCCCAAGAGCAAGATGAAACCATGGAACCAATGGAAGATGTGGAAGTTGACACAGAAAGGCCCACTAGTACCACGACTGAGGCTGTCCCATAAGAACCAGCCTCGCCTATGGAACTAGTAGAGCAATTTGATAGAATGACAACCACAAAAGCAGGGTCACAACAGAAAGGAGAGGGTGAATTGGTTGATATTGCGACCGAGGGTACTCCACAAGGACCTCCTGTCACCATGGAGTTGATGGAGGAGGATAACCAGAATGAAGAAGAGTTCGTGACCACCCCAACCATAGAGCCCATGGAAGAAGTGCTGGGAGAACTAGGGCATGAGGTTAGCACCGAAACACAAGAACCAGCGTTGACCTCGGGACCGAATATTGAAGATCCCTACCAGTTCTCCTTTTACTCCTTTATTCCAAGAGGAGAAAGGAGAACTCATTCCCTTCGGCATACAGAAGAAGATCTCACCATTCCTCCAATTCTATCACAAAAGCCACAACTCTGTGGGGTGGATGATACTCAAATAGACACATTAGAAGGAGAGCATCTCACAAGGGCACCATTGGTCGTGGTGAGCACGCAACAAGAGGAAATAGCTGTAGGCAAAGAGGAGGGACCGAGCGAAGTGGTCCCGACAAATGAGCCAATGGAAGAGCCATGCGAGAAGGTCGTAAGACTCCTAGTCAAACAAAAACATCAGCTACAATTTAAGGAGACAATGCGGCTTAAGATGGAGGTCAAGAAACTAAGGAAATAGGTACACAAAATGCAGGAGCGGATGAAGAAATACAAGCAGCAAGCTAGAAAGTCCAAGGCCATAGGAGTAGAAACAGAGACTCAGACAGACCAGGCAGCCATAACCTCTGTTGCTACTCAAACAGACCCGGTTGAGCGATTGTTTGAAGACTGTGAGCATGCCTTAACGGTTGAAGTGCATACTTTGAAATCTCCTGCGGCTCAGTATCAAAATGAGATCATAAGAACTCAGGAACGAGCCTCCACAACTATTTTTGAATATGTGGAGCGTATAGACATCATGAGATTAAGGCATGCGAAGTAACAACTCAAGATGGAGCAACTAGAAAAGCAAGTGGCAGAGCTGAAAATGGATAAGGAGAAGAAGTTTAATTTGGCGCAAGAGGTGATGGCATGTCACCCCCCTGCTTCTTGTTATTCTTTATTCTTACATGAACATTTTCTTCTATTCTGCATGGAGAGCATAAAAAACGAGATTAGTTATAAAATAGAAAATGGTGTACAATTCCTCCGAATAATGAGGCACCACGACGTGCCAACTCAACATTTGATGTGTGAATTTTACCTGCATCGATATCTGTTGCGCCTAGACAGAGACTTCAATCCGGTCCGGTATGTGGGAAACATTCATTTAAGGGCCCTCACCTCTTACACTTTCAACCAAATCAGCTGGCATAAGGCTTTTAACACATTTGAATCTAATCAGGTTACAAATTCGTTTATGGTAAGAGGAGAACCTGAGAGGTCAGTCACCATGTTCACTAAACACAACACCTTTTTTGGAATTGAGGCGAATAGAAACAGAATGATGAGGACACAAAATTGGTGCCTTGATCTTTGCGTTAAGAAAATAGTCGCATTTCATGAAGAGGCCCTTGATTGTTGTCAGAAAAGGTGGATGATGACACCTACAGCTATCCGAAAGAGGGAACCTTTTGGGGCACCAAATTTTGCATGAGTTCTCCCCAGGGTGCCCAGATATGTAGCATGTGTCCGAACAAGCGGGGTCTAATGGATGGGACTCCAGTTTCAGTTTCCCACTATTTGGTTGCCAGTAGAAGATTACACTCTAGCGTATATCATACCGGAAGATTGGTGGGAAGAAGTCCACCTTTCATATGGTTTTAAAGTTCCAGGGACAGAGATGGTTGAAGAATATGATCTCACCCATTTTTAGGAAGCCAAAAGTCAGCGAAATCCAAACCTGCGGAGGCGGCGAACTGCATGAGGGCATGCAAAAGGCTGGTTGGGGGGAGATGTTGGGCACCAAATCGGGCTATCTTTCTGCTGCATTTCCATTACCTTTTTGACCTTTTTGCACTTATTTACCTATGTTTACTATGCTAAACCTGTGAGGTAAATACCCCTACCTTGTCTATTGGAATATTTTATTAATGAAGTAAAGTCATGGAGTTTTGCCTATTCGCAACACTAAAACAAATATTTGACTGCAACTTCTGGAGAACAGGACCAGAGCTTCATCCTACATCAGATCCGCTCTTCATAGCAACAACCAAGCCATAAAGAGGCCTCACAGCTGCAGTCGCAGATCCCTAAACCATCTTGGGCATTTCGTTGATCCTATCCATATGGTACTGGTGCCATTCCAACTAATGTATATTTTTGGGGATACGGTTACCATGTTTTGGGGAAACAGGTTGTTCTCCCTTCTGATGTATAAAAGAAAGTTTATTCCTGTAACTGGGGAGGTCCCCATTGAGATTGTAATAACCTTTTTCAGATTTATAAAACACTATCTATTTTGCTGTCTTCATCTTCACTGTGACCAACGCAGCCCTAATCAGAGAGTTGGGCATGCTCTTCTAATCAGGTGCTACGTCTTCCTATGTGTGTTTTTTATCAGTTTATGCTTATTGTTACAGTGTGTTATTTATCAGTTTATGCTTGCTATTACAATGTTATTTATCAGTTTATGCTTGATGTTACAGTGTGTGATTCTTATGAGTACTTTTCGGAAGTTGTAGTTAATCCAGTTGACAGTAATGTTTTGAATCTTAATCGTGAACCCTTGTCCAGAACGAATTGTACTCTTGCCCCTGCATATACCTAGTGCATTTCCTTGAAAGGATACGCACCTGGATTGATAAATTAATTTAGGAAAAGGGTGAATAAATCGTTCATACCTGGACACCAACAGGGAGAACGAATCCGAATGTGATCTAGGTCCATGTGCCAAATGAACCCAGTCTAGTCACAACCTTTCTTGCAATTATGGTACCCCATCTGAATTCAGTTAAGCCATAAAGCCATGATACGCGAAAATTGCATCGTTATTCATGCCAGGATTCCCACCCATCAATTGGAAAGGTCTAAAACTGGCCACATCCCCATCCAAATCACACAAGTAAATGCCATAATCGGCTGATAGGATTTAACCCTCTAACTCGTCCCATCAGACAACTCATATCCAAGTCACATCCATATGGTCATTATGAACAACAATTATTGCTAGAATTTCCCACTAAGCCTGAGTATAAGGCTCTAAGAACTCACCATAAAATGCATCCTTTTCAAAGAACTTAGCAATTTATGAATTTTGTAGAACAAGAAAACCTTTGTAGTTGTGAAAACCGTAGTCGTGATCCCTAATCCTTAGCTCGCCGCAGAAGTTGTGATAACTCAAAATCCACAATGTCGAGAGCCACAGGAAGCTGAAGCACCATGTCTAAAGATGCAGTACCATACAAGCCCTGCGACCCCCAAGTCGAGGTCATGGGTGATCTCAAGGGGAAGGTGGAGCAAGTCAAGCTCCTTGATATTGAATTAACATACCCAATATTGTTCCCCCAGATGCACATAAATGTATTCTGGAGTATATATCCAAAAGAATTGGGAGGCATGCAATTTGTGCCAAAACCGGAATTTGTCAACCTATTCAACTCGACAATCATGAACCTCAGAGACCTACTAGTATTTGGTACCACTGGTGATGTTGGGAGATGCACCAAATTCCTGATCAATAGGGTGCATGACCGAAGTCTTTGGTTGGATAGGCGATACCCAATCCATGCTGAATACATCCATCAACTTACTGGACTATCCCTCGAAGGCGAGGATGTGTTGAAAGGATTATAGGGTCCTGGTAAGCACAAAAAAAAGAAAGGAGAGCCCAACCTCTATGAAAGATTCCACACTCAGAGGGGGGGAAACACAAGAAAAATTTACCTCATACTACCAGAGACAGTCAGGACTGGTTGTTACATCATAGCTAGCAAGGTTATTTGGTCATATTACAAGGGCCAATGCACGCTAGATGCATTTTTAGTAGAATAATTTTGCGCCAATGGCGCTGTATTCAACTGGTGTAGTTACCTGCTGGAGGACCTACTAGTGGCTTGTGAGGAATCCCATGATAAGGGAGGAACCTTCACATATGACTATCTGTTGGTGGCGTTCGCGATGTTCAAGTGGACGCCACCCGCTGGAAGAGTTTTGGCACTAGCAGAAAAGGGGTGCATGGAAAAGATGTTTGATCCATGGCAGTCTAGGGTGTTGGATCATGTTGTCATTGATTCCAAAGGTTTAATTAATTGATGTCAAAGGATTGATGTCAAGTGATGGATTAATGTCAAGAAATTCATTGATTCCAAAGGATGATTGATTGATGTCAAGGAATTGATTGATGCCAAAGGATTGATTGATTGATGATTGATGTCAAGTGGAATCATAGTCATATGATGTCATGCATACATGAATATGGATCAATGAGTTGTCATTGACATGATGCATAGCTGAAGATAGATCAATGAGTTGTCATTGATAAATGATGCATTGTTGGATTGATGTAAAGATGAATCATTATTGTCTTATCATGTTTGATTATGAGTACAAATGGATGAACTCCAAAGTGGCCCCCTTATGGTGAAATCCCTCATGAGAAGACGCTTTACGGTCTAGTTATCCTAGAAGTATGGTTGGAGAACCCATGCTTATATGTGGAATAATGAGATGAAGATCAATGAATTTGTCAGTGGAACTATCCTAGATGGATAATGCTTGTCATGACATTTCCATTGGTATGTGGAATGTCAAATAACTCCTCATGGTTCACGATTTATGGCCTTACGAAGTTGGTGGACCCTCATATGTAGGCTTGAAGCCCCAAAAGGTCAAAGAAGTCAAAGAGCTTGCAAAGAATAAATTATTATTTAAATGGTAAAGAAAAGTGACAAAGTCAAGGTGGATTATTTAAATAATAAAGTGAAGTGACAAAATCAAACAATATTATAAAGTGAGGTGACAAAGTCAAGGAGGAATATTTAAATGATAAAGAAATGGAGAACTTTCTAATTATGGAAAGTGGTTAACCCTAAAAATGAGGAAAATAGGTTAAGTGACCTAGAAATGGGTTAAGTGACATAGAAATAGGTTAAGTGACCTAGAAATGGGTTAAGTGACCTAGAAATAAGTTGAGTGACCTAGAAATGGGTTAAGTGACCTAGAAATAGGTTAAGTGACCTAGAATATGCTTCTAAGGAAGCTACTTGGAGAGTATAAATAAGAGGAAAGTGTCTCTTGTGTAAATGCATCTCTTGAGCATGCATTGAAGATCTATTCTGAGAGGGAGGAGATCTAGAGGATCTCATGGATGCATCAAATTTTTGGTAAGTCTGAGATCATGACGACAAAGTCTCAGAAGTTCAGAAACCCTAGTTTCTGAGGTATACCTGGGCTGCAATGAGCCAGGGAACATACATACGTGGGATGAATGAAGATATAGCACGTACAATGGATGAAGTCACGAAGACTTGTGTGTGAGCTGATGACAGGATATTGAATACTGAAGCAGGTTCCATATCTGCATTCTATGGGATCAGATCTTCCATATAAATTATGGTATGGTTACATTGTTGTCTTGATGGATACTCTTGCTTATTGTGTGGTAAATTCTTAAGGCATTCTTGGTATGGTTGTTTTGATGTGGTTTGTGTTGGTTGATGGAGTGAGAAACACTCTTATGATTCAGTGATGATATGATTTCTATAGTATGTCGATTTCTTATACATGATTGAGTAGAATTCATATTGTATTGTTGAGGAGCATGAGTAATTTTTTGGAGAGCTTGGATGTGTTGTGATTGGTTATGGGTCAGATTGGATAGTGAAAGACAGAGGAGAATGTGATTGAAGGTTGTAGAATATCTGAGTTCATCTTTAAGAGAAAACTCTAAGTACTCATATGTGATACGCAGGCTGTAGTACAAACTGGACGCATAGAAACGTGAATTGTACTACTGGTAGGGTGCGTACATATGCATGTTGCACTACCAATAGGTCACATACTTGTTGACATATTGATATCTATTGAGGATTGTTGCCTCATCTCAGTTGGTGTTGAGGGTGTAAGATAAGGCTTGCATTATAGAGCTGGTGCTCTTGTAGAGTTGTACTCTATTCAATTGTGGTTGATAACCCAAGGATTGTAGTTCGTAATAAAAAGAAAATTGTACATACATATTGTGTTCCTTGTTTTCCTTGTGGTGATGATTTGTTGATGATATATTGTTGATATATGTTGCTGATGTATCTTTACATTTGGTTGGTTATGAATGCCATTAATAAATAATGATTAAATGGTGATTGCTAACTAATAAGTTTTGTGAAGAGGAAGTTTTGGGAAAAAGATCCCTACACTATTCACCCCCCCCCTCTTAGTGTAGTCGGTGTGTCCAACAATTTGTATTAGAGAAGGCCTTCACTATAAGCCTTAACAAGCTTGGAGGAGATCCATAAACACACAAATGGATGATGAAGTTCCAATCCTTGATGAGGAAAACTATTCTACTTGGAGAATAGAAATGAGAGTACATTTGAAAGAGATGGGAGTGGGTATTTGGAAGGCAACCATTGGTAGATCAGTTTCCTTGAAGAACAAGTCAAAGTTTGCAGCTCAAAGGGAAGGAAAGAAGAATGATGTATTAACTCTCAATACCATTCTTAGTGGACTCTCAAGTCCTATCAAAGAGAGCATGGGACAATTCACTACCACCAAGGATCTATGGCTAAAGCTAGAGGAGACATAACAAAGAAAGAGGAATGATATTGAAAACAAATCCATCAAGACAAATGAAGGCAATGAATCATGTGATGATGTTGGAAAAAAGGAAGATCTTGAAGACATTTCAAATGAAGGCAAAGAATCATGTGATGATGTTGAAGACATTTCAAATGAAGATGTTGAAAAAAAGGAAGATCTTGAAGACATTTCAAATGAAGGTAAAGAATCTTCACAAACCCTTGATTGCAATAATTCAAAATGTGATGATGTTGAATTTTTCTCTACAAGTGAAGAAGAAAATCTAGAAATAGTTTGTATAGAATCAATTTATTGTTATCCCATGGAAGAAGTAGAAGAAAAACTATCGGAGCTTAAAGAGAAAGTTCAAAGAGGTCTATATGAATATAGAAATGACCACTATTATATAGATTATAGCTATCTTTCAGATAACACTAAAAAGTTTCTTAAGAAGATTCAAAGGAACATCTTGAAGTTAAGGGAAATGCTCAAAGAACAAGAAGAGAGTAATAAGAGACAATTATAAGAAAAGGAAGAAGAGATCACAAAAGTAAAGAATGAAAAATAAGATAAGAAGGTAAATGATGAGATTATCAAAAGTCTTGAAATTATTGTCCATCTCAAGACCCAAATTGAAGAAGCCAAAAGGATAGAGGAACTATTGAAGAATCAAGTAAATGAAAAGGAAGAGTCATGTCATAAGTTAGAATCTGAAGTTGTTGATATTAGAGATAAAGTGGAGAAGTAAAAAAAAATCTTGAATAGCTCAACAATCTTGAATGAGATATTGGAAAGGCAAAGATCACCAAATGATAAATTAGGTCTTGGATACAAGAAAGAAACTACACATGCTAAAGCAAGAACCTAAAAGAAGAATGAGGTAAGTCACTCACTCTCAAAGGATGAAGACAATGTTGCAAGTCAACCATCTACACAAGGTAAGGAAAATTTCAAAAGAACAAAGAAAGGAAGACATCAAGAAGCCATCTTTACACCTCAAAAGGGATGGACACCAAAGCAAAGGTATGAAAGTGTTTTTCATGGTCAATTTTATTCATGTAATGAATATGGTCACAAAGCTTTGGAATCTAGATCTTATGCAATGAGAGATAATGGAAGATTTCATAACACCATAAGGTGTTGGATATGTGATCAAGTAGGACACATTGTTGTTCACTGTCACAACATGAGATGCTACAGCTGTAGTGGATTTGGACACAAATCCTAGGATTGTTGGAACACAAGAAGAAAGTCCATGATGAGGACTTCATATAGCATGACTAAAATAAGGAATGAAGTAAGGAAGGGACAAATCTTTGAACAAATGGAATCTTAGAGCTCAAGTTCTGAGAAGCAGGGGCATCTTCAGAAGTGGGTGAAGAATATTGAACAACCAGAGAAAAATGGAAGCCTTAAGGGAAGCTCAAGTGTGTTATCTACTAAAGAATATGTGGGTGACAGTGGTAACAGTCACGCACATACGCAGGATGACCTAGAATAAGTTGCGTACATATGTGAGCTGTTTGTGCAGTAGACCGCGTATATGTGGTAAAGCCTTGGGAAAAAGGCTATGCACATGGGTTGTATCTTAATGTGATGGTATAACTCTGTGTTGCGGGATATGACATAGTTTGTTGCATGTTCTGACATTGTTTGTTGTAGGTTTTCATGATTACATATTGGATTATGTAAAGTGATGATATAAAATTAAAGGCTATCTTGGATGCATGGCACTAACCCATGAGTATGGATTGAGGCATTTTCTGTTGAAGAACAATGCTGGTTATGACAATGAAGTTATGACACTTTTGTTATGTGATATATATCTTGATGATGCTAGCTAGAGATGTCATTGATCTATTGAAGCACACTACTAGTACATGTATTGTTGGATGCTTAGTATTTTCTGTAGTGAATGGAGGATTGATGCTCATATGTTGGGGTACATGGATGGTACATAATTGAGTTTCATTGATATATCTTATGATGTATTATTAGAAGCATATTTGTTGGATATCTTGGTGCATGCATTTGGCATATGGTTTGACTACATTTTGGGACATGTAGTTGGTGAGTTGATGAGGTGATAATGTTGTACATGATTGATGAGTTGATGCATGATTGGTACACTTCTAGTACATTGGTATACGCACCTACTAGAAGTTTGATTGGCACATGTTTTGTGGTGGATTTTGGCATACATGCATGAGAAGTCATTTAGTTGTGGTATTGGTGCATGGTTGATGTACTTGCTTGTTACAAGTGGTGATACATTTTTTTGTACATGTTTGGTACACTCATAGATGGTATATGTTTGATGATAGTACTTGGCTAAAAGTACACCATTGGTATTACTTTATACTATGGTACATGACATATGGGATGATGCATTTGAGACACTTGATTGATTGAGATTCATGATTTTGATACTTGGTTCATGGTGGAGACATACCATTGTTAGATGCACATGGTTGGCATATTGGTAGATGTACATGGTTGGCATGTTGATAGAGGCATATGATTGGTATTATATTGGCATATGTTTGGTACATGATGTATTTGTTCATTCATTGACATATCTTTTTCTTCATGATGTTTGGTATGGGATGGGTTTGATGCATGGATAGGTCCAAGGATTGTCATGTGGTATCATATTGTTAATTTTGCAGAAAAGATAGGGGGAGACATACCCATAGGGGGATTCATTCTACTTTCCATGATTCTAGGACGAGATATTTATCAGATGCATACTTGGTAAAATAACCCTATTCGTGAAGAAAAATCACAGAGGTATAATTCCAGGGGGAGAGATGGTCACAGAGGGAGCATGAGCGATGTGTCTTCAACATTACATCAGAGTGATATCCCTTGTTCAAAATGGGAGAGATTATTCAAAGGAATATCAAAGGCATTTAGGCACGGGGAGCATCCCCAAGGAGAATTCAAGCATGGGGAGAATCCCCAAGAGGAGAATGACTTTTTGCCATTGATGTCAAATGGGGAGAGATAGGCACATTGATGTGACTGATAATTATTGATGTGGAGAGATAGTCACATTGATATGATTGATGAGTATTGATGTAGAGCATGCCTTATCTACATGTTGACATAAATGATTGGTGTTGACATAAATGTTGGTATTTCCATCAATGCCAAAGGGGGATATTGTTGGATCATGTTGTCATTGATGCGAAAGGTTTAATGAATTGATGTCAAATGATTGATTTCAAGTGATGGATTGATGTCAAGAAATTGATTGATGCAAAAGGATGATTGATTGATGTCAAAGAATTGATTGATGCCAAAGGATTAATTGATTGATGATTTATGGCAAGTGGAATCATAGTCATATGATGTCATTCATATATGAAGATGGATCGATGAGTTGTCATTGAAATGATGCATAAATGAAGATAGATCAATGAGTTTTCATTGATACATGATGCATTGTTGGATTGATGTAAAGATGAATCATTATTGTCTTATCATATTTGATTAGGAGTACAAATGGATGAAATCCAAAGCGGTACCCTTATGGTGAAATCTCTCACGGGAAGACGCTTTACGATTGAGTTATCCTAGAAGTATGGTTGGAGAACCCATGCTTATATGTGGAATAATGAGATGAGGATCATTGAATTTGTCAGTGGAAGTATCCTAGATGGATATTGCTTATCATGTCATTTCCAGTGGTATGTGGAATGTCACATAACTCGTCATGGTTCGAGAGTTATGGACTTACGAAGTTGGAGGACCCTCATATGTAGGCTTGAAGCCCCAAAAGGTCAAAGAAATCAAAGATCTTGCAAAGAAGAAATTATTGTTTAAATGGTAAAGAAAAGTGACAAAGTCAAGGAGGATTATTTAAATAATAAAGTGAAGTGACAAAATCAAAGAATATTATAAAGTGAGGTGACAAAGTCAAGGAGGAATATTTAAATGATAAAGAAATGGAGAACTTTCTAATTATGGAAAGTGGTTAACCTTAAAAATGAGGAAAATAGATTAAGTGACCTAGAAATGGGTTAAGTGGCCCAGAAATAGGTTAAGGGACCTAGAAATGGGTTAAGTGACCTAGAAATAAGTTGAGTGACCTAGAATGGGTTAAGTGACCTAGAAATAGGTTAAGTGACCTAGAAGTGGGTTAAGTGACCTAGAAGATGCTTCTAAGGAAGCTACTTGGACAGTATAAATAAGACACAAGGGTCTCTTGTGTAAATGCATCTCTTGAGCATGTATTGAATATCTATTCTGAGAGAGAGGAGATCTGGAGGATCTCATGGACGCATCAAAGTTTCGGTAAGTCTAAGATCATGATGACAAAAGTCTCGAAAGTTCAGAAACCCTAGTTTTTGAGGTATACGTGGGCTGCAGTGAGCCAGGGCACATACATACACAGGATGAATGAAGACAGAGCATGTATAGTGGATGAAGTCATGAAGACTTGTGTGTGAGATGATGATAGGCTCTTGAAGACTGAAGCAGGTTCCATATTTTCATTCTATGGGCTCATATTTTCCATAGAAATTCTGGTATGGTTACATTGTTGTCTTGATGGATACTCTTGCATGTTGTGTGGTGAATTATTAAGGCATTCTTGGTATGGTTGTTATGATGTGGTTTGTGTTGGTTGATGGAGTGAGAAACACTCTTATGATCCAGTGTTGATATGATTGCTATAGTATGTTGATTTCTTATACATGATTGAGTAGCATTCATATTGTATTGTTGAGGAGCATGAGTAAGTTGTTAGAGAGATTGGATGTGTTGTGATTGGTTATGGGTCAGATTGGACAGTGAAAGACATAAGATAATGTGATTGAAGGTTGCAGGGGATCTGAGTTCATATTGAAGAGAAAAATCTAAGTACTTAGATGTGATACGCAGGTTGTAGTACAGACTGGCCACATACATACGTGAGATGTACTACTGGTAGGGCACATACATACGCATGTTGCACTATCAAAAGGTCATGTACCTATTGACAGATTGATATTTGTTGAGTATTGTTGCCTCATATCAGTTGGTGTGGAGGTTGTAAGCTGAGTCTTGCATTATAGATATGGTGCTCTTGTAGAGTTGTACTCTATTCAGTTGTTGTTGATAACCCAAGGATTGTAGTCCATAATAAAAAGAAAATTTTACATACATATTGTGTTCCTTGTGGTGATGATTTATTGATGATATATTGTTGATATATGTTGTTGATGTATCTTTACATTTAACTAGTTATGAATGACAGTAATAAATAATGAGTAAATGGTGATTGCTAACTAATAAGTTTTGTGAAGCAAAAGTTTTGGGGAAAAATTCCTACACTGTTCACCCCCCCTCTCAGTGTAGTCAGTGTGTCCAACACAAGGAAGAATCAGAGAACACAACATTCAACAAATTGACATTCTCCAAGTTTTACAATGCACTGATCAACGCAACACAGAGGTTGCACATTCCTCAGGAGCTCCTCAACTAAAACACGAGGAAAATTACTTTGAGTATGAACCAACATCATATGTTTGTATGGCCGAGGCATGTTAACATGGAAGACTTACACTCGAGAATGTTGTCGTTCTACCTGGATGAGGAGGCCTTCAACAAAGAGGTAATGTCATGGATGGGAGTTAAATGCAACCCACACAAGTCAAGGATGCACTATATTCTACCTACCTAGATGATGAAGAAGAAAGGTAAAGAATCAGGGTTAGGACTGAGCTCATGACTAGAGGCCCAGAAGAAGGAATATCAAGCACAATCATATTCTGAGGAGGAAGACGATACACAACCATTGGAATGCAAGAAAAGAACGTTGTTGATATTCCCGCAACTTCCAGATAAATCCATGTTGACAGGTGAGGACGTAAACAAGATCCTGAGTGTTGCATTCATCACAGAACCAGTGGCAAATAATTTTAGAACCGGGGTCTCACTGAGTAAATTTTTGAACCCCCAACCCCTTTCATCTTCTATCCCCCACACTCTCTCAATGGTCAGAGAAACCTCCATCATCCATATTCATGACGAACCTGAGCCTAACACCCTTCCATCCACCATCATCACTGAGCACCCTCCATCACCACCACAACCCAAGTTGCCACCCCCATAAACCACTAGTCCACCCTAAACCATAGATCCAGAGCCGATGTAGCTCGATCGCCCACAACAAGTAGAGAGAGAACTTCCAGAAACAACCCAGGAGTTGCATGAGTTGAGACCAGAATTTTCTGGTCCAAACCCTGAAGTACTAGAGTAGAGCCTGTAGCTGACTGGTTCGAACCCAGACAACCAGGACCAACAGATTGTGCCTTTTTTTTTATAAAAGGACACCCAAACCATGGAGGAGCCACAAGCTCAAAGTACCCAGCACATCCCCTCAACGACCAAGGTTGAGGGTGACTAGGGAAGTGCAACACAGGGAGCCAATGCAAGTAAAGGGGAGGAGATACCAAAGGTTCAGAAGGAACCAGAGTCAACATCCAGGAAGAGTGAGACATCCACACAGGAACAGATGGAGATGGTTCTCCAAAACCCTTAGCAATGTGTAGAGTTGTTGCAACTTTGCCTGGCTAGAACAGAGGTTATCACACTTTTTCCATCAAGATTGAGGTTAAGGTTGATGCCAAGACCATCTGCAGGGGAGGAGGAAGTAGAGACTCCCTCAGAACACTCATCGGCTAGTGAAATTCCACTGCAGACCTGAGCACCCAGGGACACAACACTGTCTCTCACTGACCTTGCACAGTGGTCAACAACACACTTGGTTGGAATGATCAGAGCATCAAATGATCAACTAGAGCAGAGGCTCGAACAATATGAGAGGTTTGTCGAGGTCGTAAGTGAGGAAGCATTCCTTGCACAAGTATCCAGATAACAAGATAAACAAGACATAGTCTAGGTCGAGCATAGAATGGAAAGGATCCAAGAAAGGCTTGTTGAAGCCTGGCTGAAGATTTGAAAGGTCACACCCCAACTACCCGAAGCTAGTGATGCAGGAGAGCCAGAGCATCAAATTGAGATGCTCCAAGGAGCATGGACACAACTGATGATTCACGCTGAGCATATGGGAGTGAAGTTGTGGAAAAATTAGCAAGAAGAAGAGCATCAACCTCAGAAGATGCAAGAGCATATGGAGAATATAATACTGGAAGGAAAAAATGCTCGAGCAACACTACATAAACACACAATGGAGTGCACAAATATTTTCAGGGAAGTTAGCGATTGGATGGGCATCATCGCTAGATGTAGCCAGATCTTGGAGGATGTGTGCACTAGAATCCAAGTGATGAGTGAATAAGTTGCATCCATGATGGATCCGTTGGAGGAATAGTAGAAGTTCGACCAGATCCAGGAAGTGGACAATGAACTGAATGCCCTCTTTGAGGTGAAATCTGTAGCAAAGAAGGAGTTACACAACTTCCAACCTGCCATTCATACAATGTACATGCAGATGCATCAATTTTATGCAACAAAAGATTCTAAGTGGAACTGTTAAGAACCAAATATCAATATAGCATAGAAAAACCTCAGAAAAAGTAGTCAACGCCTTGAAAAAGAGATAATTTCAGATAATAAGCCTCTTCGAGGGGGAAACCTCCTTTAACCCCACTTAAATGTTCAAGTACAAGATGATTCAAAATGAAAATGTCTCCTTGGTATATCTAGGAGACTAGGAGGTATAGTTACAACTAATGGCCTAAATCCGACATAAATAAAATAACATTACTAATATAATATGCCCCAATTAAGGGGTAATGAGCCAATATTAGGGCTTAACATGCCCCTCCCCTTGAGACAAGTGTTGTCTACAATGCTTGAGTAACTCTACATTCTTATGTATAAAAGACTCATCTTCCCAAGTGGAATCTTCAGCCGGTAGTTTCCTCCATTTAATGAGATACTCTGAAATGGATCTATTCCTCAGCTGGCAAATTATTGTGTCAGTGATGGCTTCAGGATCGAATATGATTTTTCCTACCTCATCAAGTTCTGGAAATATAGTTTGAACTGGGATCTTGTCACCTATAACCTTCTTTAAGCATGAAATATGGAAAACTGGGTGTACTCGTGAAGATGCAGGCAACTCCAATTTGTATGCCATAGTACCAATCTTTTGCAACACCTTATAAGGGCCATAGTAATTTGGTGATAATTTATTATCCTTCTTGGCTTGCTTGAGGGACATCTGTTTGTATGATTGTAGTCTTAAAAACACCCAATCCACTACTTCAAAAATTCGTTCACTACGATGTTGATCTGCTTGTTGTTTCATGCAATTTTGTGCCATGGTCAGGTTGTCCTTTAAGATTTGGAGAACTTGTTGTTGATTTTCGATGTGATCTTCCAGTGCTTGAACCTTAGATTTTTATTTTAGAGAAGAAGTGATGGAAGGAGGGTGGTATCCATAAAGTGCCATAAATGGTGTCATTTTTATTTCAGTATGAAAGGAAGTGTTAAACCACCATTCTGCCAAGGGTAACCATTTGAACCATTGTGTTTGTTTATCAAAGACAAAGCAATGAAGGTAGACTTCCAGACATTTGTTCACTATCTCGGTTTGTCCATCAGATTGAGGATGATAGGATGAGCTATGAGCCAATTGAGTACCCAAAAAAGAAAATAATTCTATGCAAAAATGTCCAGTGAAGATGGGATCTCTGTCACTTACAATAATCTTTGGGCTGCCATGTAGCTTTTGAACTGTCTCCATGAATGCGGTGGCAATTGTACTAGCTTTGAAGGGTGTTGGCAGCAAATTACCATTTTTTATAAAGCTTCCTACATAGGGTCTATGAAATTTTACCAATCTTCAAAAGCATTTCTCCAAACGAAAGTTGTAAACCATCGCATTTTATTCATACATTAGTTTTCATGACTAAAAGCATGAAAACTCACAACTATCGTTACCATTCTGTTTAAAAAATTTCATTGGAAACATATCGTTTGTGACAGAATTGGGATTTCTTGCTATGGACATGTTGCTCTCATTTTTTATGATCGTTTCAATTCTAAGAATGCCTAAGAAGTTTATGGTTGTTTGAATGAAAGACCCCCATCAATTGGTATTTGATTTTTTATTAATTTTGGTTTCATGATTGACCATATTTCTTTCATGGAAACTTTGGCTTTCCAATTCTTGTAAATCATCTATCTTTGCAATTAAATTTGGATGCATGCACAATGTGTTAAGGTACTCTGTCCTAGTATGTACCCAATGCCAAGGTGGCATATGTAGTACAGAATACCATCACTCATGAGTATGGTCTCAGGCTTCACGATTTTGCTCCCACGCATTGTGATTAACACCTCTGCCCATTGTTTGTATTGTCACAGCATTGTTTTGATGAGGCTCAGGGCTATGGCTCTATGGATTTTTACCAAACCCTACCTGTGAGTTCTGTGTTGATTCCCTTCCATTCTGCATGGCTCCAGTGGTAAGGGTCGAACCAAATGGCATCCAGACTCTGCTATCGTATGACAACGCTAGGGAGGATCTGGAGAGGAACGATTGGCGTTTGTTCATCGAAAAATATAAGGTCTTTAACCTCCAGGTCGCCCAAGAGTTTTCCTTAACCTTTGATGGCTGTAGGGAAAATATTGGTGATGTGAAGTTAGAAGTGACAAAAGATTTCTTAAGCCAAGCCACGAGATTGCCAACAACTGGTCAGAAATGGTTCAAGAATGCAAAAGTGGAGGAGGTTCCTTGGACATTATTGTTTACCTCACGCAAAATAGCCAGCTGTGATCGAGGTATGCCGATTTCATTCTTGAAACCTAGATGGCATGATTTGCTTGCTATAGTGAAGCAATTCGTCACTTGTGAGGGTCGATTCAGACTGGTTTCCCTATATCATCTCCACCTCCTTATGAGTTTTATTGGATTTCCATTGAATATGCCCTACTACCTGCTTAGAAGTCTATATAAAATGGGTAAACAGTTTAGGAAGCAAAGGTTTGATTCGAGTTTATTCCATCATGGTTTAATTAAAATTATCCTCATGCACCAGTTGCAATTACAAAATGATTGTTGGGATGCATTCATTTCACGAAATGGCTTTGGAAACAGTGAGTTGGGACAGGTAGATAAATCGGTCCTTGTTGAAACCCCGTGCAGACACAATCAACACGATTGAAGTGAGTGAAGATTCAGACTCAGAAATTTAAAAATTCTTGGTTGAAAAGGACCCTGTGTCATACAGGCTCTACCCTGACCGACCCTATGACTATGTTAGCAATCTGCCTCCTTGTCTAAAGGATAACCCAGAATTTCCTAGCATCCAACTTTGTGATAAGCCTACCTTTCGCATGGAAGATTATCCGACCCTTAATGTTGTCAGTGCTAATGCACAGTCCTTACAGTCACAATGTGATGAGTGTCGATCGTGGATCGACGGGTACTATATTGATGTTCCATTGCTACAGTCCCGACTCAAGTCTTTAAGAGACCAAGTTGATAGGTTGACAAATGAAAACAACAGACTCAAGTCTATTATCCATGGGAAGGATAAATGATTGAAAACTACAGGATGTGTCATTTTCAAGAATGTAGAGGCAACAACAACTATCATAAACTCCAAACTTTCTTGATATGTTTTAATTCCATGATTTGAGGTATGATCTTTTTAAATTTTAGCATGATTTTGTCACTCTTAAGTTAGGATATTCTATTTGATTGAATAAACTATTTTTCTTGTTAATATTAGTTTGTTTATTTATTTTTATATGATTGCATTTGATATTATAACTAGCTACAAAATCGTAAGATTCTGTAGCCAGTTAAGAAAATTCGAGTTGTTTGATTTAATAATTGAAAACATATCTGAAACCTTCTCATTTTCATTTGTTTTCAGGATGATTAAGGACCCCATGATTTCCAAGAAGATATGGGGCAATTTTGAGATCTCCCAGCCATATTAACTTTGTGTTTTAAGTAAATAGATTAGGATGTTGGTAGTTTTTGATATTCAGAAAAATCAGGGTGGTTACATCCCCCATATTTTTGAAACAAACTTGATCTTATCAACAGGAAACAATTGTGTTTCTTGAAACCTATATAAACCTATTATTTTGTAAACATTAATCATCTCAGCCTGGGGCAAGACTATGGATGTTTCACTACAGACTTGAATGAAATATAATACACATCACAGCTTTAGCTTTTCTGTATGATGTTTTTATTCAAGTCATGTTTATTTCAATTTGTTAATAGATTATGATTGCTTTTGTCATTGTGGTTTATTATCAATTGGTATGATCAAATATTATATACTGTCCATATTTTTATGTCCTAGATATAACACACAGTAATCATTCGTTCAATTTGAATTAAGAGATTTATCTCTAATTTCGATTAAAGGTTTATATGCAAGTTTTCACAGGAAGAATTATCTTATTGTGGTTGCTTGTAAAATTATAAGATTACTGTGATTGCATCTATTATGTGTTCTGTTATTATGATTCAAACTTCATCATTACTTATTCACATTTATTAGGAGCAATTTCAAGATCTGTTGCAGGTTTACCTCATCAGATAAGGTGATTGGATGCTACACATTAAACAGATATTGGATGCGATAACAGGTCAGCCTGTTATTTGATTTCATTAGTATAATAAATATAGAAGTTCCCTGTAGTTAAAACACTTTCTACCATTTGTTATTTCTTTTTTTTAATTAGACAGTTTGATATTCGATTTCTTAAATATAAACATCTAAGAAAACAAATCAAAAAGATTAGACAACAACTTTACCGTTGTTTAAAAAATCATTTTACATTCGATTTTCACGGATTTAGATTAAAATTCGTAGTTTGTACATATTATATATATATTAGAAATAAAATTATTTGTATATATTGTGCATATGATAAGTAGAATTATTTTATAAGTATTAATTAGTTAAACTGCAGATATATATTAGATGTATGCATATTTATTAGCGATTGTTATTTATTAGATCATTGTTTTTCCTTTAGTTATTTTTTTCCTTTCTTTAGGACTTAGATCGGCCAATGGAGCCGCTAAACCCGTCGGAGTGAATTAATCCAAATGGATTGGGTTAATTAAACAACCCCAGACCGGATTCACTCCTCCAGTTGACGAGCGATCAATTTTTCCTGTCAACAAATGGCGCTAGAAGGAGGGCCTAAAAACTATTAATGGCATGAGGAGGTCGTAAGACTCCTCCCCCACCTACCCTCTCACCTATAGTAACTAGAATTCATTCAGATGAAAAAATTTTCCCTCAAACAACAACCACATCAAACGACGATCTACGGATCATGGTTGAACCAGTAACTCCAAATCCTTTGGGTGGTGACATACAAGAGATTGTTCGCCAATCCCTCATAAGAACGCACAGTGCCTTAGCCCATATTAGAAAACCAAATCGACCTTTGAATCAACCATTAGACTTCTCTGATATCAGAGAACAACTTAGGGGTACTGACCTTACCTTAAACCCTATAGATCCAGATCATATCCTCACTCCTACAGTAGGAGGATCTGGTATTCCACCATCACCACCCCCTTCATCTCCTTCCTCTTCTAGAGAATAATCTTCAGATGAAGGCAGTTCCTCATTCTAGCCTTCGACACCACCCATACCTATGGCCAATGCGAACAATACCACTAGACCCTGGCTTGACCAAGATGCAGTGGCCATACCTAGGCCTCAACATCCTTTGCCCAAACACCCAGAGAAATGGCTCCCTAAGTTTGACCCAGACTCCAAGCAGATTGCTGAATATCACATCAAAAAGTTTATGCTAGCCGTTAGACTCCATAGTGTTGAGCACAAAGATGTAGTCTATAGATTTTTTCCCTACACCTTTGAAGGCAATGCCTCTACCTGGTACTTTTCCCAACAGCCCCACACCATTGTGTCATGGGAGAAATTTGAATCTTATTTCCTTGAGAAGTTCGGAGACGACAAGTCTCCTGAAGTTCTAGTCATGGAGCTTTCTAGTTTAAAAATGAACCCCAAAGAAAAGATCAAAGACTTTAATCAAATGTTCTTGACACTAAAGAACCAAATCCCCACGGATTCGATGCCTACCGAGAATCTTATTGCCGCATACTACAAGAAAACATTACATCAAAACATAGCCATTTGGGTAAAGAGATCCAAGAAAGCCACGCTGTTAGAAGCCTTCTGTTGGTCACTATAATTGCTTAATTAATTTTAAACAACCAAGTGAGACATAAATTATCAACCCAGGGAAGTCTTTTGTTTCAAAGGTAGCTGCGCACTGTATATGCTCAATTCCAAAAGCACTTAGTGTTGT
>SNQJ01S0012662.1:116450-127014 GCA_010110895.2 Picea sitchensis
TGCATCCTCGGACTGTGTAGCAGCTCCGTGTTTCGGCATCTGCATTGAATCGTGTTGCTGCTTCGGGTTTCGGCATATGCATCCTCGGACTGTGTAGCAGCTCCCGTGTTTCAGCATCAACTCAACAACTGCTTGGGCAGTTCTGTGTTTCAGCAATGGTCTGAAATACTATTCTGCGAATATGGACACTTCTGCACTTCTAATCAATGGTTAGGTTCAAAAGTAATGTAAAGTGTTATGCAAAACAAGTTAAACATATAGTGATGTGAAAGGACGTTGTATACCTTGGGGTGATCAGATGAAGTGATAATATGAGTCTAAATATAGGTGATGAAGGGTATAACAATGGCAAAAAGTATGAGCAAAAAGGTACAATGTGTGGTCCCAACACCTTCAAAGAGGCCAGTCAGATCGAGAAAGATATTCTCAGCTTAAAAGACACTACTAGTAAAGAGATAGAGACTAGTTCATCCTCCAAGAAGAAAATCGAAATCCTTCCTAGACTTCCCCAAAACAAAGCTCAACTTGAGAGTTCGGATTTAGAAAACTTACAGAAATTCGTTCAGAAATTGTCCAACCAAGTTATAGATTTGAAAAGGTCGGCTGAAGAAGCTTCTTCGAGCAAAGGGCCTTATAAACCCCCTTTTAGGAAGCCTTTTCCCACCAACCGATCTAATTCAAATGTTGAAGGCATAAATCTAGAAAGCCTACAATTTGCTATTCAAACGATCCTAGAAGCACATGATAACTTGATTCCTCCCGAGATTCCTGAAGAGGTAGCTGAACAAGAGACAATAGAAGAAGATGAATCCTCTCCAAACATTTTCAGACATTTTTCGGATAGCATTTTTCAAGCTAATTTCGAAACATTGCACCCTTACAATACTAGGAGCAAGACAACAAATAAGCCTTCTTCTGAAATTACGACGACTTTGCCTCCAAAACAGTCTAAATCGATTGAGACTAAACAGAATTCAGTAAACCCAAGTTTATATTATGATTTGATTGAAGATCTAAAAAATCTTAGGGCTAACCTTTCTATTTACAAATTATTCAAATTCCCTTTTCTTCTGCAAAAAATGTTGCAGAATATTGTGGAGAACAACAAAAATAGCAATCCAAACAGCAACAAAGGTGTTCAAAATAGCCCCAAAATTCCTCAGAAGACCTCCACCAAAACTACATCTAAGCCTCATGATAAAAGAGACCCTCCTGTAAATAATGTAACAAATGTAGATAAACCAGTTTCAGAGGCTGCAAGTAAAAAACAACAAACTTCCACCATTAATACTCGCATAAATGTCCCTCCATTTTTGTTGACTTTTGAAATTTTCAATAGGAATGTACATAATTGTATGGTAGATTTAGGTGCATCATCTAACATAATGCCTTGGTCTGTCTGTCAAAATATTAATGCTGAAGTTCAACCATCCAGCTTGAAAATTATCTAGCTTGATCGAACTAGTGTTAAAGTGATAGGAGAATTAAAGAATGTGCTTATAAGATTGTCGTCTAATCCTAAAGTTCATAGTGTGATTGATATCATTGTTGTAGATATTCCAGAAGTTTATGGTTTGTTTTTAAGTAGAGATTGGTCAGAACAATTACATGGCTATTTTGCGACAGATTGATCTCACTTGTGGCTGACTGAGAATGGAAAGCCCAACAGAATCAAGGTAAATCATGAACATTATCTGAAGTTCACAGTGACTGATTTAAATGATCCCAATGAACCATTCACTCCTTCTGCCAATTCGCCTGAAATACAAGGTATGGATACTTTTTTCGGCAATTTCATGGACGAAACTTTCACCATCACTGACCCAGAACAACAATATGAAGTTATGACATGCACGCAGTCAACAACCTTCTCTCAGTGGTCACATACACCCCACGAAAATAAAATATGGTCTCTTTACTTTGATGGGTCAAAATCTAAGGAAGGAGCTGGTGCAGGGTGTGTGCTCATCGATCCAGTAGGTAACAAGACTTTGATTGCTTTCTAGTTAGAATTCAAATGTACAAACAACACAGCCAAATATGAGGCACTCCTGCAAGGCTTTAGAAAAGCATTAGATCTGAACATTCAAAATTTGACTGTCTTTGGTGATTCAAAAATCATGGTTAGACAGGTAAAAAATTCCATCCATTGTTTATCTCCGCACCTTAAAAGCTATCAGACTGAGGTATGGAATTTGATGAACAATTTTTCTGCATTTAACATAAATTCTATTCCTAGATTGAAAAATTCAGAAGCTGATTTGTTAGCTAACGTCGCTTCAAAATTTTTTCCTGTAGAAGGCTTATCTCCGAATGCATTTTTTGTCGAACTGTTGTTCAGACCGTCCGTTCTAGACAACATCACGAATTGGAGAGTCTCCGATGACGATCAACAAATTATAAGTTTTCTGCATATGGAAGAAACTTTCCAGGGCGCGGTGATCGACGAAGGTACCCATGATGAAAATCTTCGTGACTTTATGGTAATACCAGATCCGAGATCTCCAGAATCTTCATCAGACATGGTACACTCTATCCTGAAATCTATGGTTAGATTAGAATAATTTTATGATCTTCACGACAAGTTCATAAAATCAGTGAGCTGTAAAATGAATAGTTCCTCCTTGATGCATGAAAAAGTAAATTTGGGAACTAAAGACAATCCACAGTGCATTAATTTAGGGTTGGGGTGTTCTGAGCAAGAAAAGGTAGAATTTATTAAGTTGTTTAAGGAATTCAAAGATGTTTTTGCCTGGACGTATGATGACCTAAAAACCTTTGATCCTAACATCATACAACACATTATTCCCATGAAACCCCAGACCCAACCTTTTCAAAAAAAGTTAAGGAAAATGCACCCAAAACTTGAACCAACAGTCAAGAAGGAATTAAACAGACTCCTGAACGCTAAGACAATTTTCCCAGTTAGGCACACACAATGGGTCTCTAATCTTGTCCCTATCAGAAAGAAGAGTGGTGAAATCCGACTATGTGTCGATTTCCAAAATCGTCTGATAAAGACAACTAACCTGTCCCTCCCATGGAATAGATCTTTCAACATGTATCTGGTTCTAAAAGATTGTCCTTGTTGGATGGTTTTTCAGGGTATAACCAAGTCCTTATGTCCCCCTCAGACCAGCTCAAAACTACTTTCTGTACCCCATGGGGCACCTACGCTTATAGAAAGATGCCCTTTGGACTCATAAACACTGGTGCCACTTTTCAGAGAGTGATGGACATCGCTTTCCATGCTTAATCAATCAATCTGTGGTAGTTTACCTAGATGATGTCACTGTCTTCTCGAAAAATAAATAAGATCATCTAGCTCATTTAAGATATGTTCTACAATGATGTCGTAAGTAAGACATTTCTTTAAATCTTAAAAAATCTATCTTCGCAGTAGAACAAGGTAGGATCCTCAGATTCATTGTATCGAGTGAAGGGATGATTATCGACCCTAAAAGGACTCAAATCATTTTAAAACTTCCCCCTCCCTTGTCAAAAAAGTCCATGCAAGCTTTCTTAGGTCAGATAAACTTTGTTAGGAGATTCGTCTCCATCTTTTCAGAAATGGTGAGACCATTACAAAACTTAATAAAAAAGGATGTACAGTACCATTGGGGACCTTTAGAAAGCCATGATTTTGATTCAATAAAAAAGGCCATAATAGTCGCTCTTTCTCTAATGAGACCCGACTTTTCGCAAGACTTCACCCTCTACATGTTTGCCTCTGACCGATCTTACGCTGTTGTCCTAACTCAAAAGAATGTTGAAAACAATGAGGTCCCAATCGCCTTTATGAGTTCAACCTTCAAGGGGGTGGAACTTAATTACCCAGCAGTAGATCAACAAGCCTATGCTATTTTCAAAGCAGTAAAGCACTTCAGATCTTATCTGTTGAAATCTAGGATGAAAATCATTGTCCCTTACCCGACTGTCAGAAATTTGTTAGTACAGAAAGAACTAGGTGAAAAAAGGGAAAACTGGGTCACATCCTTACAATAATATGACATAGAAATCTCCCCAGCACAAATTGTAAGAGGCCAAGTTTTATGCAAGTTAGTCACCGATTCAGCTGTAGGACAATAAGAAGAAGCTGATATGTTAAATCCAGGACAACACTATCAAAATCAAATCTACTGTGCGCAAAACCCTGTTAGTCCCTGGTATGATGACATAAAATTTTGTCTTATACATGGATCATCCCCTCGTCACCTTGATCCCACAAAAAGGAGAGCACTAAGATTTAAATCTGCTTCTTTTTAGCTGATTAATGGTATTTTGTTTCGTCAAAATTTTGATGGAGTACTTATGCGCTGTCTTGAAAAAGATGAAGCAGAAAAAGTCTTATTGGAATTACATGCAGGGGAAGCTGGTGGGCATTTCGGTGGAGACACCACTTCCCATAAAGTATTAAGAGCAGGTTATTACTGGCCTACCCTTTTTAAAGATGCTCATGCTTTATGTTGCAAGTGTGTGATTTGTCAAAAAGGCATCCTGATGGATACCGAAACCAACTTTCCCTTTGCAACCAGTTTCGGTAGACTCCCCTTTTCAGCAGTGGGGTCTGGATATTATAGGCCCAATCAATCCGCCATCCTCACAGCAACATAAATATATCATAACAACCACAGATTACTTCACCAGGTGGTTCGAGGCTGCCCCATTAAAAGCTGTAAATACCAGCCAGGTAATATCCTTCTTGAATTCAAATATTATTACTCGTTTCGGTATCCCTGAATGCCTGGTATTTCACAATGCTTCTTATTTTTCATCTCTTGAAATGAGTGATTTCGCTATAGAAAAAGGAATTAAATTAAAGTACTCTGCCAGCTATTACCCCCAAGCAACGGTTTGGCAGAATCAACTAATAAAAATCTAATCAAAATTATCAAGAGAACGGTCTCTGAAAACCATAAAAATTGGCATAACACACTGTTAAACGCAATATGGGATGATGGAGTAACTCCTAAAATTGTTGTGGGTAACTCACCTTTCTTTCTCGTTTATGGCAGGGAATCGATTCTTCCACCACATGTCCTTCTTCCATCTCTGTAGTTATCGCAAAAGGTATAGGAAGAAAACTGTCCCCCCTTGGAAAGTCGAATTAATGCTTTGTTAAAGTTAGAGGAAGTAAGGGCTCAAGCAAAACGAAAATTGGATCAACATCAACTCATTGTTAAAAACTGGTTTGATTCCAATTCTGCCTTTGACATAAATTTTGAGGTAGGTGACCTTGTCCTAAAATGGGACAAACCTCACGAGGGAAAAGGAGAGCATACTAAGTTTCAGAACTTGTGGTTGGGGCCATTTTTAATCGCTGAGAAACTAGGCCCCAGTTCCTTCCACTTACAGAACTTAGAGGGACAGCCAGACACCTTTCCGGTGAATGGCCAAGCTCTAAAATGGTACTTTGCCTAATGATGCTCCCATGCACCCTTTGTAAATATTTTCTGTTTTGTTTGATGATTGTTTTTCTTTGGTGGTTTGTTTTGATTTTTTCCTTTTTGCTTATCGATCTTTCTTTTGAAACATATATGCCTGCACCACAGGCTAGTTCAGACAAAAATAACAGAAAAATTTCCCTTCCAAAATGACTGCTGAAAATTGTTTAAACATCAATTGTGGTATTTCTCTGAAATTACAGCCCTGCTAAAAATGACTTGTTGTTTTAAAAGCGTCTTCCTGATTTCAATCTGCAACAGAAGGTACTCATGATCATCTATAAAAAATTCTTTTTACGTTGTCCCTATTCTTTAAGAGGACAACTTGATGATGTTTCCCTATTCTTGAAAGTTGGTTTTAGTAACAAACTATTTCTATATCTTAATGAAGGACAACTAAGAAATTTCTTCAAGGTCTGTGACATACTAAGATGTGTTTAAAAACTAGAATTTTCAGCGTCACCCCGCTCTATTAAATATCTTTAAAAACTAAATAAATCTTCAGAGAGTTGTGGGAAGTGTTTGTAAACCCGCCAGGACACTGAACAGGTCTGCTGGTAGCGGGTAAATGCATGCATGACACCAAGATAACTTTGTCGGGGTACTGAACAGGCCCGCTGGCAGTGAAGCAATGTCAGGTATAAGAAAATTCTCATATATGGATTCTATTTTGACCTTAAATGTCCTTCGTTCTGATCTGTAATTTCTTGACAGGATACAGATATCAGAGTGGGTTAATTGACATCCTTGTCGAGGCTATGGACGCCTACTGGAAGTAGCGGCCTTGTCAACAGTATTGAAGATTTTAACTTTAATATCATGGCTCTCTTTTGTTAATATTGTCATCAGTTTTCATCTCTTTAAAAAATAACAGTTGTTGGAGACTGGAATGCATTATAATTATTTACGATGTTCAGACATCTTTTCGGTTGTTTTCGATTCGAAGTTTTTTTTTATTATTCTAATCTGAACTCGTTCATTTGGCAGAGATAACTACTTCTCCCAGCATGTCGCCATTGTTGGAAGCAAATTACCATTTTTTATAAAGCTGCCTACACAGGGTCTATGAAATTTTACCAATATTCATAAGCATTTCTCTAAACAATAGTTGTAAACTGTCGCATTTTATTCATACATTAGTTTTCATGATTGAAAGCATGAAAACTCACAACTATCGTTATCATTCTGTTTCAAAATTTTCATTGGAAACATATCATTTGTGACAGAATTGTGATTTCTTGCTATGGACATGTTGCTCTCATTGTTTATGATCGTTTCAATTCTAAGAATGCCTAAGAATTTTATGGTTGTTTGAATGAAAGACTCCCATCAATAAGTTTTTTATTTTTTATTAATTTTGGTTTCATGATTGACCATATTTCTTTCATGGAAACTTTGTCTTTTCAATTCTTGTAAATCACCTATCTTTGCAATTAAATTTGGATGCGCGCACAATGTGTTAAGGTACTATGTCCTAGTATGTACCCAATTCCAAGGTGGCATATGTAGTACATGATACCATCACTCCTGAGTATGGTCTTGGGCTTCATGATTTTTCTCCCACGCATTGTGATTAACGCCTCTTCCCACCATTTGTATTGTCATAGCATTGTTTTGATGAGGCTCGGGGCTATGGCTTTGTGGCTTTTTACCAAACCCTACCTATGAGTTCTGTGTTGATTCCCTTCCATTCAACATGGCTCCAGTGGTAAGGATCGAACCAGATGGCGTCCAGACTCTGCTATCCTATGACAATGCTAGGGAGGATCTGGAGAGGAATGGTTGGCGTTTATTCATCGAAAAATTTAAGGGCTTTAACATCTAGGTCGCCCAAGATTTTGCCTTAACCTTTGATGGCTATAGGGAAAATATTGGTTATGTGCAGTTAGAAGTGAAAAAAGAGTTCTTAAGCCAAGCCATGGAATTGCCAGCAGCTGGTTAGAAATGGTTCAAGAATGCGAAAGTGCAGGAGGTCCCTTGGATGTTACTGTTTACCTCATGCAAAATAGCTAGCTGTGATCGAGGTATGCCAATTTCATTCTTGAAACCTAGATGGCATGATTTTCTTGCTGTAGTGAAGCAATTCATCACTTGTGAGGGTCGATTCAGACTAGTTTTCATGTATCATCTCTGCCTCCTTATGAGTTTTATTGTCTTTCCATTGAATATGCCCACCTACTTAGAATTCTGTATAAAATGGGTAAACGGTTTAGGAAGAAGAGGTCTGATTCGAGTTTATTCCATCATGGTTTAATTAAAATTATCCTCATTCACCAGTTGCAATTACAAAATGATTGTTGGGATGCATTCATTTCATGAAATGGCTTTGGCAGCAGTGAGTTGGGATAGGTAGATAAACCAGTCATTGTTGAAACCCTGTGCAGACACAATCAACACGATTGAAGTGAGTGAAGATTCAGACTTAGAAATTGAAAAATTCTTGGCTGAAGAGGACCCTGTGTCATACGGCCTCTACCCTGATCGACCCTATGACTATGTTATAAATCTGCCTCCTTGTCTAAAGGATAACCTGGAATTTCCTGGCATCCAACTCTGTGATAAGCCTACCTTTCGCGTGGAAGATTCTCCGACCCTTAATGCTGTCAGTGCTAATGCAGAGTCCTTACAGTCACAGTGTGATGAGTGTCGATCGTGGATCGACAGGTACTATATTGATGTTCCATTTCTACAGTCTCGACTCAAGTCTTTAAGAGACCAAGTCGATAGGTTGAAAAATGAAAACAAAAGACTCGAGTCTATTATCCAAGGGAAGGAGAAACGATTGAAAACTATAGGACGTGTCATTTTCAAGAATGTAGAGGCAACAACAACTGTCGTAAACTCCAAAATTTCTTGATATGTTTTAATTCCATGATTTGAGGTATGATCTTTTTAAATTTTAGCATGATTTTGTCACTCTTAAGTTAGGATATTCTATTTGATTGAGTAAACTATTTTTCTTGTTAAGATTAGTTTGTTTGTTTATTTTTATATGATTGCATTGGCTATTATAACTAGCTACAAAATCGTAAGATTCTGTAGCCAGTTAAGAAAATTTGAGTTGTTTGATTTAATAATTGAAAACATATTTGAAACCTTCTCATTTTCATTTGTTTTCAGGATGATTAAGGATCCCATGATTTCCAAGAAGATATGGGGCACTTTTGAGATCTCCCAGCCATATCAACTTTGTGTTTTAAGTAAATAGATTAGGCTGTTGGTAGTTTTTGATATTCAGTAAAATCAGGGTGGTTGCATCCCCCATATTTTTGAAACAAACTTGATCTTATCAACAGGAAACAGTTGTGTTTCTTGAAACCTATATAAACCTATTATTTTGTAAACATTAATCATCTCAGCATGGGGCAAGACTATGGATGTTTCACTACAGACTTGAATGGAATATAATACACATCACATTTTTAGCTTTTCTGTATGATGTTTTTATTCAAGTCATGTTTATTTCAATTTGTTAATAGATTATGATTGCTTTTGTCATTGTGGTTTATTATTAGTTGGTATGATCAAATATTTTATACTGTCCATATTTTTATGTCCCAGATATAACACACAGTAATCATTCATTCAATTTGAATTAAGAGATTTATCTCTAATTTCGATCAAATGTTTATACGCAAGTTCTCACAGGAAGAATTATCTTATTGTGGCTGCTTGTAAAATTATAAGATTACTGTGACTGCATCTATTATGTGTTCTGTTATTATGATTCAAACTTCATCATTACTGCTTCACATTTATTAGGAGCAATTTCAAGATCTGTTGCAGGTTTACCTCATCAGATAAAGTGATTAGATTCTACACATTGAACAGATATTGGATGCGATAACAGGTTAGCCTGTTATTTGATTTCATTAGTATAATAAATATAGAAGTTCCCTGTAGTTAAAACACTTTCTACCATATGTTATTTCTTTTGTTTAATTAGACAGTTTGATATTTGATTTCTTAAATATAAACATCTAAGAAAACAAATCAAAAAGATTAGACAACAACTTTACTGTTGTTTAAAAAATCAATTTACATTCGATTTTCACGGATTTAGATTAAAATTCGTAGTTTGTACATATTATATATATATATATATATACTAGATATAGAATTATTTGTATATATTGTTCATATGATAGGTAGAGTTATTTTATAAGTATTAATTAGTTAAACTGCAGATATATATTAGATGTATGCATATTTATTAGTGATTGTTATTTATTAGATCATTGTTTTTCCTTTAGTTATTTTTTCCCTTTCTTTAGGACTTAGATCGGCCAATGGAGCCGCTAAACCCGTCAGAGTGAATTAATCCAAACGGCTTGGGTTAATTAGACAACCCCAGACCGGATTCACTCCTCCAGTTGACGAGCAGTCAATTTCGCTCGTCAAAAAACTGATGAGAGAGTGCACAAAAGTGTGCGTACTTGGTCAGTCTATCAACACTCACCATGATTACACTCTTTCCTTCAGACTTTGGTAACCCTGTGATGAAATCCATGGAAACCTCCTCCCAATGATGACTTGGGATGGATAATGGTTGTAAAAGACCTGGGGTCTTAATTGTTTCCACCCTATTTTTTTGGCAAACCAAACATTCTGCCACAAACTTTTGAACTTTAGTTTTAAGGCCATCCCCAAAAAAATCCTTCTTAACTCTATGGTAGGTTTTCAAAAATCCGAGTGCCCTCCTACTGGAGAGGTGTGCAATTCCAATAGTACCTTTTGTTTGACTTGGGATTTCTTACATAAATATAAGAGATCTTTGTACCATAGTGAATCATTTTTCCATCTAAATGTATCTGATGCACTGGAATCTTATTGCAACCTTTGAATGAGAGTCCACACTTTTTTGTCATTCTTCCATTCATCCCTTGCTTCTATTATCCAATCAGGTTGGATGATCGAGATAACACAGAGAAAGGCCTCAACATCTTCATCCTTTCTTGAGAGTTCATCTTCCACAACAGTTTGCTTCCCCTTTTTATAGAGGATTTCAAAATCATAACCCAATATGTTGGTTACCCATTTTTGTTGTTCTTCTGAATATAGTCTTTGTTCCAAGAAGTATTTAAGACTACCATGATCTATTTTGACCTTGAAGTGCCTAC
>SNQJ01S0012662.1:127064-155506 GCA_010110895.2 Picea sitchensis
CTCTCATTGTTTATGATCGTTTCAATTCTAAGAATGCCTAAGAAGCTTATGGTTGTTTGAATGAAAGACCCCCATCAATTGGTATTTGATTTTTGTATTAATTTTGGTTTGATGATTAACCATATTTCTTTCATGGAAACTTTGGCTTTTTAATTCTTGTAAATCACCTATCTTTGCAATTAAATTTGGATGCACGCACAATGTGTTAAAGTACTCTATCCTAGCATGTACCCAATGCTAAGRTGGCATATGTAGTACAATATACCATCACTCCTGAGTATGGTCTCGGGCTTCACGGTTTTTGCTCGCATGCATTGTGATTAACACCTCTGCCCATCGTTTGAATTGTCATAGCATTGTTTTGATAAGGCTCGGGGCTATGGCTCTGTGGTCTTTTTCCAAACCCTACCTGTGATTTCTATGTTAATTCCCATCCATTCGGCATGGATCTAATGGTAAGGGTCGAACCGAATGGCGTCCAGACTCTGCTTTCATATGATAACTCTAGGGACGACTTGGAAAGGAATGGTTGGCATTTGTTCATCGAAAAATTTAAGGGATTTAACCTCCAGGTCGCCCAAGAGTTTGCCTTAACCTTTGATGGTTGTAGGGAAAAGATTGTTGATGTGCAATTAGAAGTGATAGAAGAGTTCTTAGGCCAAGTGATTAGATTGCCAACAGCTGGTCAGAAATGGTTCAAGAATGCGAAAGTGGAGGAGGTCCCTTGGACGTTACTGTTTACCTCACGGAAAATAGCCAGCTGTGATCAAGGTATGCCGATTTCATTCTTGGAACCTAGATGGCATGATTTACTTACTGTAGTGAAGCAATTTTTCACTTATGAGGTTCACTTCAGACTAGTTTTCCTATATCATCTACGCCTCCTTATGATTTTTATTGGCTTTCCATTGAATATTCCTTACTACTTGCTCAGAAGTCTGTACAAAATGGGTAAACGGTTTAGGAAACAGAAGTCTGATTCAAGTTTATTCCATCATGATTTAATTAAAATTATCCTCATGCACCAGTTGCAATTACAAAATGATTGTTGGGATGCATTCATTTCATGAAATGGCTTTGGCAACAGTGAGTTGGGACAGGTAGATAAACTGGTCATTGTTGAAACCCTTGTGAACCCTACAACCTCTTCTCCACTGCTTCAGGCCTATGATATTTCCCCTAGTAATGAACCCTCGACCTACCTTGATGTCACTCAATAGGATAATCAATCGGGTTCGCATCCAAAGGATAGCACTAAAAATGTTAAAAAACCTATGGGAAAGAAGCTAAAGGGTAGTGTTGATGCTAATTTCAAGAACAAAAGGGTTGGTCGTTTAATTTCTTGATGTGCTCGAAATAAATTGAAACCCCATGTAGACACAATCAACATGATTGAAGTGAGTGAAGCCTCAGATTCAGAAATTGAGAAATTCTTGGCTGAAGAGGACCCTGTCTCATACGGGCTCTACCCTCACCGACCCTATGACTATGTAAACAATTTGCCTCCTTGTCTAAGGGATAATCCTGAAATTCTTGGCATCCAAATCTGTGATAAGCCTACCATTCGCATGGAGGATTCTCCGATCCTTAATGCTGTCAGTGCTAATGCACAGTCCTTACAGTCACAGTGTGATGAGTGTCAATCATGGATCGATAGGTACTATACTGATGTTCCATTGCTACAGTCTTAACTCAAGTCTTTAAGAGACCAAGTCGATAGGTTGACAAATGAAAACAAAAGACTCGAGTCTATTATCCAAGGGAAGGAGAAATGATTGAAAACTACAGGATGTGTCATTTTCAAGAATGTAGAGGCAACAACAGCTATCGTAAACTCCAAAATTTCTTGATAAGTTTTGATTCCATGATTTGAGGTTTGATGTTTTTTAATTTTAGCACGATTTTGTCACTCTTAAGTTAGGATATGCGATTTGATTGAATAGATTATTTTTCTTATAAATATTAGTTTGTTTTGTTTATTGAATAAAATATGATTGTATTTGCTATTATAACTAGCTACAAAATTGTAAGATTCTGTAGCCCGTTAGAAAAAATTAAATTGTTTGATTTGAAAATTGAAAACATATCTGAAACCTTCTCATTTTCATTTGTTTATAGGATGATTAAGGATCCCATGATTTCCAAGAATATATGGGGCACTTTTGAGATCTCCCAGCCATATCAACTTTGTGTTTTAAGTAAATAGATTAGGCTGTTGGTAGTTTTTGATATTCAGTAAAATCAGGGTGGTTGCATCCCCCATATTTTTGAAACAAACTTGATCTTATAAACATGAAACAGTTGTGTTTCCTGAAACCTATATAAACCTATTATTTTGTAAACATTGATCATCTCAGCCTGGGGCCAGACTATGGATGTTTCACTACAGACTTGAATGGAATATAATACACATCACAACTTTAGCTTTTCTGTATAATGTTTTTATTCAAGTCATGTTTATTTCAATTTGTTAATAGACTATGATTGCTTTTGTCATCATGGTTTATTATCAGTTGATATGATTAAAGATTATATATTGTCCATATTTTTATGTCCCATATATAACACATAGTAATCATTCGTTCAATTTGAATTAAGAGATTTATCTCTAATTTCGATCAAACGTTTATACGCAAGTTCTCACAGGAAGAATTATCTTATTGTGGCTGCTTGTAAAATTATAAGATTACTATGACTACATCTATTATGTTCTATTATTATGATTCAAACTCCATCATAGCTGCTTCACATTTATTAGAAGCAATTTCAGGATCTGTCGCAGGTTTACCTCATCAGATAAGGTGATTGGATGCTACACATTCAATTTTAATGGATTTCGATTAAAATTCGTAGTTTGTATATATTATATATATATATTATAAATAGAATTATTTGTATATATTGTACATATGATAACTAGAATTATTTTTTAAGTATTAGTTAGTTAAATTGTAGATATATAGCAGATGTATATACAGTTTTCAGCGATTGTTATTTATTAAGTTATTGTTTTTCCTTTAGTTATATTTTTCGCTTCTTTAGGACTTAGATCGGCCAAAGGAGCCGCTAAACCCATCAGAGTGAATTAATCCAAATGACTTGTGTTAATTAGACAACCCCGGACCAGATTCACTCCTTCAGTTGACGAGCGGTCAATTTTTCCCTTCAACAAATGGTGCTAGAAGGAGGGCCTAAAAACTATTAATGGCATGAGGAGGTCGCAAGAATCCTCCCCCACCTACCCGCTCACCGATAGTAACTAGAAGTTGTTTAGATGACAAAATTGTCCCTCAAACAACAGCCACATCAAACGAAGATCTATAGATCACAGTTGAACCAGTAACTCCAAATCCTCCTGGTGGTGACATACAAGAGATTGTCCGTCAATCCCCCATAAGAATGCACACTGCCTTAGCCCATATCAGACAACCAAATCGACCTTTGAATCAACCATTAGACTTCTATGATATTAGAGAACAACTTGGAGGTACTGACCTTACCTTAAACCCTATAGATCCAGATCATATCTTCACTCCTGCAGTAGGAGGATCTGGTATTCCACCATCACCACCCCCTTCATCTCCTTCTTCTTCTGGAGAAGAATCCTCAGATGAAGGCAGTTCCTCATCCCAGCCTTCGACACCACCCACACCTATGTCCAATGCGAATAATCCTGCCAGACCTTGGCTCGACCAAGATGCAGTGGCCATACCTAGGCCTCAACATCCTTTACCCAAACACTCGGAGAAATGGCTCCCTAAATTTGACCCGGACTCCAAATAGATCACTAAAGATCACATCAAAAAGTTTATGCTATCCATTAGACTCTGTAGTGTTGAGCACGAAGATGTATTCTGTAGATTTTTTCCCTACACCTTTGAGGGAAATGCCTCTACATGGTACTTTTCCCAACAGCCCCACACCATCGTGTCATGGGAGAAATTTGAGTCCTATTTCCTTGAGAAGTTCGAAGATGACAAGTCTCCTGAAGTTCTAGTCATGGAACTTTCTAGTTTAAAAATTAACCCTAAAGAAAAGATCAAAGACTTTAATCAAAGGTTCCTAACACTAAAGAACCGAATCCCCACAAATTTGATGCCTGCCGAGAATCTTATTGTCGCATACTACATGAAATCATTACATCAAAACATAGTCATTTGGGAAAAGAGATCCAAGAAAGACATGTTGTTAGAAGCCTTCGAAGAGGCCAGTCAGATCGAGAAAGATATTCTCAGCTTAAAAGATACTACCAGTAACAAGATAGAAACCAGTTCATCCTCCAAGAAGAAAATCGAAATTCTTCCTAGACCTCCCCAAAACAAAGCTCAACCTGAGAGCTCAGATTTAGAAAACTTATAGAAAGTCGTTCAGAAATTGTCCAACCAAGTTATTGATTTGAGAAGGTCGGCTGAAGAAGCTTCTTCGAGCAAAGGGCCTTACAAACCCCCTTTTAGGAAGCCTTTTCCCACCAACTGATCTAACTCAAATGTTGAAGGCCTAAATCTAGAAAGCCTACAATTTGTTATTCAAATGATCCTAGAAGCACATGATAACTTGATTCCTCTCGAGATTCCTGAAGAGGTGGCCGGACAAGAGACAGTAGAAGAATATGAATCTTCTCCGAACATTTTCGGACATTTTTCGGATAACATTTTTCAAGCTAATTTCGAAACAGTGCACCCTAACAATACTAGGAGCAAGACAACAAATAAGCCCTGAAATTACGACAACTTTGCCTCCAAAACAGTCTAAATCGATTGAGACTAAACATAATTCACTAAACCCAAGTTTAGATTATGATTTGATTGAAGATGGAAAAAATCTTAGGGTTAACATTTATGTTTACGAATTATTAAAATTCCCTTTTCTTCTGCAAAAAATGATGCAGAATATTGCAGAGAACAACAAAAATAGCAATCCGAATAGAAATAAAGGTGTTCAAAACAACCCCAAAATTCTTCAGAAGGCCTCCACCAAAACTACATCCGAGCCTCATGATAAAAGAGACTTTCCTGTAAATAATGTAACAAATGTAGATAAACTAGTTTCAGAGGCTTCGAGTAAAAAACAACAAACTTCCATCGTTAATACTCGCAGAAATGTCCCTCCATTTTTGTTGACTTTTTAAATTTTCAATAGGAATGTACATAATTGTATGGAAGATTCAGGTGCGTCATCTAACGTAATGCCTTGGTCTGTCTGTCAAAAGATTAATGCCAAAGTTCAACCATCCAACTTGATCGAACTAGTGTTAAAGTGATAGGCGAATTAAAGAATGTGCTTATAATTTGTCATCCAATCCTAAAGTTCATCAAGTGATTGATATCATTGTTGTAGATATCCCAGAAGTTTATGGTTTGTTTCTAAGTAGATACTGGTCGAAACAATTACATGGCTATTTTGCGATGGATTGGTCTCACTTGTGGCTGCCCGAAAATGGAAAGCCCAACAGAATAAAGGTAAATCGTGAACGTTATCTGAAGTTCACAGTGACTGATTTAAATGACCCCAATGAACCATTCACTCCTTCTACCAATTCACCTGAAATACAGGGGATGGACACCCTTTTTGGCAATTTCATGGCCGAAACTTCCACCATCACTGACCCTAAACAACAATATGGAATTATGATGTGCACATAGTCAACAGCCTTCTCCCAGTGGTCCCATGCATTCGACGAAAATCAAATATGGTCTCTTTACTTTGATGGGTCAAAAACTAAGGAAGGAGTTGGTGTAGGGTTCGTACTCATCGATCCAACAGGTAAAAAGACTCTAATTTCTTTTCGGTTAGAATTCAAATGTACAAACAACATGACTGAATATGAGACACTCCTCCAAGGCCTCAGAAAAGCATTAGATCTGAACATTCAAAATTTGACTGTCTTTGGTGATTCAGAAATTGTGGTTAGACAGGCAAAAAATTCTATCCACTATTTATCTCCACACCTTAAAAGCTATCAGACTAAGGTATGGGATTTGATGAACAAGTTTTCCTCATTTAACATAAATTCTATTCTTAGATTTAATAATTCAGAAGCTGATTTGTTAGCTAACGTCGCTTCAAATTTTTTTCCTGCAAAAGGCTTATCTCCAAATGCATTTTCCGTCGAACTGTTGTTCAGACCTTCCATCCCAGACAACATCACGAATTGGAGAGGCTTCGATGACGATCAACAGATTATATGTTTCCTGCATATGGAAGAAACTTTCCAGGGCGCGGTAATCGACGAAGGTACCCATGATGAAAATCTTCGCGATTTTATGGTAATACCAGATCCGAGATCCCCAGAATCTGCATAAGACATGGTAAACTCTATCCCGAAATCTGTGGTTAGATTAGAAAAATTTTATGATCTTCACGACAAGTTTAGAAAATCAGTGAACTGTAAAACAAATAGTTCCTCCTTGACACATGAAAAAGTAAATTTGGGAACTAAAGACAACCCACAGTGCATTAATTTAGGTTTGGGGTGTTCTGAGCAAGAAAAAGTAGCATTTATCAAGTTGTTTAAGGAATTCAAAGATGTTTTTGCTTGGATGTACGATGACCTAAAAACCTTTGATCCTAACATCATACAACACGTTATTCCCATGAAACCCCAGACCCAACCTTTTCAACAAAAGTTAAGGAAAATGCACCCAAAACTCGAACCAACGGTCAAGAAAGAATTAAACAAACTACTGAATGCTAAAATAATTTTCCCAGTTAGGCACACACAATGGGTCTCTAATCTTGTCCCTGTTAGAAAGAAGAGTGGTGAAATCCGACTATGTGTCGATTTCCGAAATCTTAACCGAGCGTTTGATAAAGACAAGTACCCTGTCCCTCCCATGGAATAGATCCTTCAACATGTATCTGGTTCTGAACGATTATCCTTTTTGGATGGTTTTTCAGGGTATAACCAAGTCCTAATGTCCCCCTCAGACCAACTCAAAACTACTTTCCGTACTCCATGGGGCACCTACGCTTATAGAAAGATGCCCTTTGGACTCATAAACGCCAGTGCCACTTTTCAGAGAGCGATGGACATCGCTTTCCATGGCTTAATAAATCAATCTGTAGTATTTTACCTAGATGACATCAATGTCTTCTCGAAAAATAAAGAAGATCATCTAGCTCATTTAAGATCTGTTCTACAGTGATGTCGTAAGTACAACATTTCTTTAAATCTTAAAAAATCTATCTTCGCAGTAGAACAAGGTAAGCTCCTCGGATTCATTGTATCGAGTGAAGGGATGATTATCGACCCTGAAAGGACTCAATTCATTTCAAAATTGCCCCCTCCCTCGTCGAAAAAGTGCATGCAATCTTTCTTAGGTCAGATAAACTTTGTTAGGAGATTCGTCCCCAACTTTTCAGAAATGGTGAGACCCTTACAAAAATTAATAAAAAAGGATGTACAGTACCATTGGGGACCTTTAGAAAGCCAGGCTTTTGATTCAATAAAAAATTCCATAATAGACGCTCCTTCTCTAATGAGCCTTAACTTTTCGCAAGACTTCACCCTCTACACGTTTTCCTCTGACCTATCTTACGCTGTTGTCCTAACTCAAAAGAACGCTGAAAAAAACGAGGTCCTAATTTCCTTTATGAGCTCAGTCTTCAAAGGGGAGGAACTAAATTACCCAGTAGTATATTATCAAGCTTATTTTGTTTTCAAAGAAGTAAATCACTTCCGATCTTATCTAGTGAAATCTAGGAAAAACATTATTGTCCCTTACCCAGCTGTTAGAAATTTGTTAGTACAAAAAGAACTAGGTGAAAAAAGGGCTAACTGGGTCACATCCTTACAAGAATATGACATAGAAATCACCCTAGAAAAAATTGTAAGAGGCCAAGGTTTATGCAAATTGGTCGTCGATTCAGTTGTAGGACAATAAGAAGAAACTGATATGTTAAATCCAGGACAACACTGTCAAAATCAAATATGCTGTGCGCAAAACCCTTTTAGCTCCTGGTACAATGACATAAAATTTTGTCTTATACACAGATCAGCTCCCCATCACCTTGATCCCACAAAAAGGAGATCACTAAGATTAAAATATGCTTCTTTTTAGCTGATTAATGGTATTTTGTTTCGTCAAAATTTTGATGAAGTACTTATGCGCTGTCTTGAAAAAGATGATGTAGAAAAAGTCTTATTGGAATTACATGCAGGGGAAGCAGGCAGGCATTTCGGTGGAGACACCACTACCCATAAATTATTAAGAGCAGGTTATTATTGGCCTACCCTTTTCAAATATGCTCACGCTTTATGTCGCAAATGTGTGATTTTTCAAAAGGCATCTGGATGGATACATAAACCAACGTTCCCTCTACAACCAGTTTTGGTAGACTCCCCTTTTCAGCAGTGGGGTCTGGATATTATAGGCCCAATCAATCCTCCATCCTCGCAGTAGCATAAATACATCATAACAACCACAGATTATTTCACCAGGTGGTTCGAGTCTTCCCCATTAAAAGCTGTAAATACCAACCAGGTAATATCCTTCTTGAATTCAAATATTATTACTCGTTTCGGTATCCCAGAATGCCTGGTATTTGACAATGCTTCTTATTTTTCGTCTCTTGAAATGAGTGATTTCTCTCTAGAAAAAGGAATTAAATTAAAGTACTCTACCAGCTATTACCCCCAAGGCAACGGTTTGGCAGAATCAACTACTAAAAATCTGATAAAAATGATCAAGAGAATGGTCTCCGAAAACCATAAAAATTGGCATAACGCATTGTTAAACGCAATCTGGGCTGATAGAGTAACTCCTAAAACTGTTGTGGGTAACTCACCTTTCTTTCTCGTTTACAACAGGGAAGCTATTCTTCCACTGCATGTCCTTCTTCCATCTCTATAGTTATCGCAAAAGGTACAGGAAAAAGACTGTCCCCCTTTGGAGAGTCGAATTAACACTTTGCTAAAATTAGAGGAAGTAAGGTCTCAAGCAAAACGAAAATTGGATCAACATCAACTCATTGTTAAAAACTAGTTTGATTCCAATTCTGCCTCTGACAGAAATTTTGAGGTAGGTGACCTTGTCCTAAAATGGGACAAACCTCATGAGGGAAAATGAGAGCATATTAAGTTTCAAAACTTGTGGTTGGGACCATTTTTAATTGCTAAGAAATTGGGTCCCAGTTCCTTTCGCTTACAGAATTTAGAGGGACATCCAGACACCTTCCTGGTGAATGGCCAAGCTCTAAAAAAGTACTTTGCCTGATCATGCTCCCATACACTCCTTGTAAATATTTTCTGTTTGTTGTGTATTTTTTCCTTTTCTGGTTTGTTTTGATTTCTGCTTATCGATCTTTCTTTTGAAACACATATGCCTGGACTACGGGCTAGCCCAGAAAAAGATAACAAAAATATTTTCCCCTCAAAAATGACTGTTGAAAGTTGTTAAAACATCAATTGTTGTATTTCTCTGAGTCTGCAGCCTTGTTGAAGATTAATTGTTTTTTTTGAAAAGCGTCTCTTGATTTCAATCTGCAACTGAAGGTATTCACGATCATCTATAAAAATTATTTTTACGCTATCCCTGTTCTTTAAGAGAACAACTCAAAGATGTCTCCCTTCTCTTGAAAGTCAGTTATATTAATAAACTGTTTCTAGATCTTGATGAAGGACAACTAAGAAATTTTTCAAGGTCTGTGGCATACTAAGATGTGTTAAAAAACTATAATTTTCAGCGTCACCCCACTCTATTAAATACCTTTTAAAAACTATCTTCAGAGAGTTGTGGGAAGTGCTTGTAAACCCTTCGGGATACTGAACATGTCTACTGGCAGCGGGTAAATGCATGCATGATGTCAAGATAACTTCGCTGGGGTACTGAACAGGCCCACTGGCAGCGAAACAATGTCAGGTAAAAGAAAATTCTCAGATATGGATTCTTTTTTGACCTCAAATGTCCTTTGTTCTGATTTGGAACTTCTTGACAGGATACATATATCGGAGTGGGTTAATTGACATCCCTATCGAGGCTATGGATGCCTACTGGCAGCAACAGCCTTGTCAACAGTATTGAAGATTTTAACTTTAACATCGTGGCTCTGTTTTGTTAATATTGTCATCAGTTTTCGTCTCTTTAAAAATAATAGTAGTCTGAAACTGGAATGCATTATAATTATTTGCGATGTTCAGACAACTTTTTGGTTGTTTTCGATTTGAATCTTTTTCTGATTATCCTAATCTGAAATCGTTCTTTTGGCAGAGATAATTGCTTCTCCCAGCATGTCGCCATTGTTGGTAGCAAGTATATAATTATCATTTTTACAAAGCTGCCTACAGGGTCTACGAAATTTTACTACTCTTCATAAGCATTTCTCTAAACGACAGTTGTAAATCATCGCATTTTACCTATCATCTATTCATACATTAGTTTTCATGACTGAAAGCATGGAAACTCGCAACTATCGTTATCTTTCTGTTTCAAAAATTTCATTGGAAACATATCATTTATGATAGAATTGCGATTTCTTGCTGTGGACATGTTGCTCTCATTGTTTATGATCATTTCAATTCTAAGAATGCCTAAGAAGCTTATGGTTGTTTGAATGAAATACCCCCATCAATTGGTATTTGATTTTTGTATTAATTTTGGTTTGATGATTAACCATATTTCTTTCATGGAAACTTTGGCTTTTCAATTCTTGTAAATCACCTATCTTTGCAATTAAATTTGGATGCACGCACAATGTGTTAAAGTACTCTGTCCTAGGATGTACCCAATGCCAAGGTGGCATATGTAGTACAAGATACCATCACTCCCGAGTATGGTATCGGGCTTCACGGTTTTTTCTCACACGCATTGTGATTAACACCTTTGCCCATCGTTTGAATTTTCATAGCATTGTTTTGATAAGGCTCGGGGCTATGGCTTTGTGGTCTTTTTCCAAACCCTACATGTGATTTCTATGTTAATTCCCATCCATTCGACATGGCTCTAGTGGTAAGGGTCGAACCGAATGGCATCCAGAATCTGCTTTCGTATGATAATGCTAGGGAAGACTTGGAAAGGAACGATTGGCATTTGTTCATCGAAAAATTTAAGGGCTATAACCTCTAGGTCGCCCAAGAGTTTGCCTTAACCTTTGATGGCTGTAGGGAAAAGATTGGTGATGTGCAGTTAGAAGTGACAGAAGATTTCTTAAGCCAAGCCACGGGATTTCCAACAGCTTGTCAGAAATGGTTCAAGAATGCGAATGTGGAGGAGGTCCCTTGCACGTTACTGTTTACCTCAGGCAAAATAGCCAACTATGATCGAGGTATGCTGATTTCATTCTTGAAACCTAGATGGCATGATTTACTTGCTGTAGTGAATCAATTCGTCACTTGTGAGGGTCAATTCGTACTAGTTTTCCTATATCATCTATGCCTCCTTATGAGTTTTATTGTCTTTCTGTTGAATATTCCTTACTACCTGCTCAAAGATCTATACAAAATGGGTAAACGGTTTAGGAAACAGAGGTCTGATTCAAGTTTATTCCATCATGGTTTAATTAAAATTATCCTCATGCACTATTTGCAATTACAAAATGATTGTTGGGATGCATTCAATTCACGAAATGGCTTTGGCAATAGTGAGTTGGGACAGGTAGATAAACCGGTCATTGTTGAAAGCCTTATGAACCCTACAGCCTCTTCTCCACCGCTCGAGGCCTGTGATCTTTCCCCTAGTAATGAACCCTCGACCTACCTTGATGTCACTCAATAGAACAATCAACTGGGTTCACATCCAAAGGATGGCACTAAAAATGTTAAAAAACCTACGGGAAAGAAGCTAAAGGGTAGTGTTGATGCTAATTTCAAGAACAGGGATGGTCGTTTAATTTCTCGATGTGCTTGAAATAAATTGAAACCCTGTGCAGAAACAATCAACACGATTGAAGTGAGTGAAGAATCAGATTCAGAAATTGAGAAATTCTTGGTTGAAGAGGACCCTGTCTCATACGGGCTCTACCCTGACCAGCCTTATGACTATGTAAACAATCTGCCTCCTTGTCTAAGGGATAATCCCAAATTTCCTGGCATCCAACTCTGTGATAAGACTACCATTTGCATGGACGATTCTTCGATCCTTAATGCTGTCAACGCTAATGCACAGTCCTTACACTCACAGTGTGATGAGTGTCGATCGTGGATCGACAAGTACTATACTGATGTTCCATTGCTACAGTCCCGACTCATGTCTTTAAGAGACCAAGTCAATAGGTTGACAAATGAAAACAACAGACTCGAGTCTATTATCCAAGGGAAGGATAAACGATTGAAAACTACAGGACGTTTCATTTTCAACAATGTAGAGGCAGCGACAGCTATTGTAAACTCCAAAATTTCTTGATAAGTTTTGATTCCATGATTTGAGATATGATGATTTTTAATTTTAGCACGATTTTGTCACTCTTAAGTTAGGATATGTGATTTGATTGAATAGATTATTTTTCTTATAAAGATTAGTTTGTTTTGTTTATTGAATAAAATATGACTGTATTTGCTATTATAACTAGCTACAGAATTGTAAGATTCTATAGCCAGTTAGAAAAATTCGAATTGTTTGATTTGACAATTGAAAACATATCTGAAACCTTCTCATTTTCATTTGTTTACATAATGATTAAGGATCCCATGATTTCCAAGAAGATATGGGGCACTTTTGATATCTCCCAGCCATATCAACTTTGTGTTTTAAGTAAATAGATTAGGTTGTTGGTAGTTTTGGATATTCAGTAAAATCAGGGTGGTTGCATCCCCCATATTTTTGAAACAAACTTGATCTTATCAACATGAAACAATTGTGTTTCCTGAAACCTATATAAACCTATTATTTTGTAAACATTGATCATCTCAGCCTGGGGCTAGACTATGGATGTTTCACTACAGACTTGAATGGATTATAATACATGTCACAACTTTAGCTTTTCTGTATAATGTTTTTATTCAAGTCATGTTTATTTCAATTTGTTAATAGATTATGATTTCTTTTGTCATCATGGTTTATTATCAGTTGATATGATTAAAGATTATATACTGTCCATATTTTTATGTCCCAGATATAACACATAGTAATCATTCGTCCAATTTGAATTAAGAGATTTATCTCTAATTTCGATCAAATGTTTATACGCAAGTTCTCACAGGAAGAATTATCTTATTGTGGCTGCTTGTAAAATTATAATATTACTGTGACTGCATCTATTATGTGTTCTATTATTATGATTCAAACTCCATCATTGCTGCTTCACATTTATTAGGAGCAATTTCAGGATTTGTCGCAGGTTTACCTCATCAGATAAGGTGACTAGATGCTACACATTGAACAAATATTGGATGCAATAACAGGTCAGCTTGTTATTTGATTTCATTAGTATAAATAATATAGAGGCTTCATGTAGTTAAAATACTTTCTACCATCTGTTATTTCTTTTTTTTAATTAGATAGTTTGATATCCGATTTCTTAAGTATAAACATCTAAGAAAACAAATCAAAAAGATTAGATAGTAGTTTTACTGTTGTCTAAAAAATCAATTTACATTCGATTTTCACGGATTTAGATTAAAATTCATAGTTTGTATATATTATATATATATTATAAATAGAATTATTTGTATATATTGTACATATGATAACCACAATTATTTTTTAAGTATTAGTTAGTTAAACTGTAGATATATATCAGATGTATATATAGTTTTCAACGATTATTATTTATTAAGTTATTGTTTTTCCTTTAGTTATATTTTTCTCTTCTTTAGGACTTAGATTGGCCAATGGAGCCACTAAACCTATCGGAGTGAATTAATCCAAATGGCTTGGGTTAATTAGACAACCCTGGACCGGATTCACTCCTCCAGTTGACGAGCGGTCAATTTTTCCCGTCAACACGATCCTAACAAGATCTGGGAGGAAATAGCAGTGATGATGCATATCATCCCAGGGCCTATCCAGACCATACATGGCCTCTAAGATGGCTTCATCTGAAGGTAAAGTATCATCAAAGAAATCATGCAAACAAGACGATTGGGCGGCCCATACGATCTATAGAACGAGATCCTCCTCATCTATCTGTGAGGTAAAAACATCTGGGTCAGCAGTATCATTAAGAATAGCCTGATACGCGACCTCTACCATTGACAGTGGCGTTTCCATCCCAATGTGTGACTAACCATTAAGAATATCTTGATACGTAACTTTTGACTAGAATGTGCAATAGCTTTTAAAATCTAAATTAAGTAGGTGATGGCCATTTGTATCCAATTTCTTATAGTAATCTGTATGCAAAAATTTGAAGCTATAAATGATAGAGTCACTGGATCTTTCAATTTGTTTTCACCGAAATATTGAAATCTTTGTGAACATAATGTTGTGTTCTTCATTTTATTTTTTGAGAGTAACGTCACATTGATCTCAGATTGTATATGGGAGTGATATTGTATTGTATGTGATGTGGTTAACTGTAGAAAATAAATTTAATCACGTTTTAATTGTACAATTGCAGTTTCACATGTGGATGATATAAAAATTTATTTAAAACCATCTAGTTTTGGACCCATCAAATGTAATGTTAGTATAAAATTTGATAAAAAATGAGATCTAAAAGTATAAAATTTGGTATAAATTAGATCAGAGTTGTAAAGGCATAGTTTTAGACAATTTCCAAAATCAGAGATCAAAGTTGTCTGGATATAGATCTTTCTCTACCTTAGATTTAGAGATCTATAAAATTTATAAAATAACATAAAACCATTTTTTTTTATAAATTTGTAAATTTTTTAGTTCTAATAATATATTTTTTTAATTTTTTCATACCCAATAAACCGAACCGGTTTGAATAACCCATGTAATGCCTTTTTCTCTTCTAACATCAAAATGTTTTCTTCCAATAAACCTAACCGGTTTGAATAACCCATATAATGTCTTTTTCTCTTCTAACTTGACTTGAGAGCTAACCTGAATGATCGGGAAAGTAGGAAACCTCAGCTAACCTGAATGACAGAAAAGTGAGCAACGAGGAAAGTAGGATTCCAGAGACACGATGATGACATTATTTGTAGATGCAGTCAAATGTTAATAGATTCGGAGATTGGAGTTAAGGTAGGTTTCTTTTCATGTTTTCCTCTAAAATTCATTAATTTTTGAACTCATAATTTTCAGAGTATAATTAAAATCTTTTGAATCTAAATTCATAAAATTACATAGACTTTCCCATCAAAACCCTTTTGAATTTGAAACCCTGAACATGGAATTGAACTTGGGTGGGAGTATAACAATCATTCCATCCAGTGAATTCCCGCTAACTCAATTGGGTTTCATATGTTGAACAACCTGAGTTCAATACCCTTACTGTGTGTTTCATTGGAAGGAGACACCCAAAAATCCAGCCATGTTAAGGGTTGGTGTGTCCCAAGAGAAGGGTTGGTGTGGACCAAGCGAAGTGCTATCCCCGAGTGATTTTAAGGGCTTAGATGCCCCTAATTTTTGAAATGATGGACCCACAATTGACGAGCATTTCTAACAAACAAAAAAAATCATTCCATCTAACTACCCAAGTTAAAACCAATTAACATAATAGATGTATATATACTTATTAATTAATACATTCAAGCATTCAAACACTAAGCACAAACCTTATTTTAGGTGTTTTCTTTATCTTTTGGATACCTTTTGCACAAGATTTTTTTGAATTTTGTAAAATTGTACTTCAATATCTAGCTCAATTTATGAACTGTGCTATCCATGACAACATATTTGTTAGGATATTTAGACACTTAGGAGTTAGTAAGATCTACTTGGTCTATTATGTCATTAGGTAAAAGTGTGTTTTCTAGTGTGTTTCTTTAGTATGCATTTGTATTTCGGAAATCTGACGGTCATGATATGTTCCCAACATAGAGTAATCCAACGGTTCATACTCTCCTTGATCTTAACGACCATTGATCTGTGGCTTAACACCCAATTGGTCCATGATATTTATTTAAAGATCATGGAGGGTCATTTTCCAATGATAGATTGTGAGAAACTCTCTTGTAAAATCTCTCTGTAATCTTTTTCTTTGCATTAATAAACTGCTCCAAGTGGTCGCGTTGACTGGGGCCGTGGATGTTTCCCCGTAGGGGTTTTACCACGTGAAAACATCGGTGTGTTGATCTTTGATATGGTTATATGAGTGGTTAATGAAGGTGTTCATCCTCTGTTGGAATACTTGTGTTGTCGAACAAGGTATTAGAGCCTGTTTGAAGACCCGCTCCTATTGTAGATCGAGATTGTGAAGCCGAGTTGCCTCATATCCACTTTCTATCATTTACATACATTTCTAGACTAAGAGGACTGTTCCATTGTGTCTAGAATGCTCATTTAAGTAAGGAACACTTTTCGTTTCACTCGAAAAGGTTTCCGTTTTCCCAAGATACAACCATTATAATTAGATCCGGAGGTATAAAGCTTGAATACACATTTTTTTAAATTTTTGCAGAGTAGTATTTTGGTTTTATTTTGGTTTTGTTTTATTTATTTCCAGGTTGCTACTCTTTTATATATGCATATGATATTTTCCCCGCACCCTATGCGATCTCAACAAATCAAAAACAAATAGGAAAAGGTGCATCTTCTGTGTAAGCTAACCGAGATCTGACCCTTGTTGTCATCGAGAAGCGAAATTTTTTTCTTGGGTGAAAAGAGTTTTTTTTAGCAAGCTCCCCCAATCCTCCTTCTGAACATTACAATATGTTTTGTTAGATCATTTGATTAAAAGTTGCCTTATTAAGTAAGAGTTCTTGAATTCAAGTCTCTCTTTTGTTACCTTTTTTGAAAAAGTTCATGCTAAAATTGTAAAGTGCATTTCACTTCAAGTATAAAAGTGAATCACTATAAGTAGCTTTAATATTTTATGTTAGAGTTATTTATTTTGCATGCAAATTTTCTGTTATAAAGTAACTTTATTGTAAAAGTGATCCCCACTTCTCTTTATAAAAGTGGGTCACTTCATAAAACAACTTACACATTCACGTAGTCATTTGGTTACCAATTGTGCCTTTTTAAAAAAGTGCATAACATCGGAAGTCCCTTTTCAGTGCTGTTTTTTTTTAAACTGCATAATTTTTTGAGCTCTTTCCATCCAAATCATCAGTTTCAATTTTTAAATCCACATTATCTGCATATTTAATATGGATTCTACAAGTACTGTCTTGCTTACCAACAACAACTACTTCCAATGGAAATCTCATATGGAAGATTTATTAAGAAGTAAAGGCTTGTACCAGATAACATTGGGAAGGGAAAAAGCACCCACTAATGCTGATAAGAAATCCAAGTGGGATAATAAGAATGATGAAGCACGTGGAATAATTAGAATTTCCATCTCTCCTGACTTGAGGTACCACCTTCAAGATATTGATGAGTCCAAATGATTTTTCTTGCCATGGAGACTATCTATCTAGGTTTAAAACACTCAGAATTTTATGTGAAGAATGTAAGATACAGATGGAGGAAGAGAGTTACATATATCTTATTCTTTCTAAGCTAGGTAGTGCATATTCTGTGTTTGTATCTACCTTTTATGCCATGAGAGAGGCTCTAGGGGAAGAAGCTTATGAAAAACCCAGTCTTGAGTCCTTTTGTGCTTCTTTGATTCAAGAGGAAGATAAGCTTGTACAATTTGGAGTGATCAACATTGCAGGTCCCTCCAACAAATCCTTAGTTGCCCAGAAGAAAGATAAACCCAAGTATCCCAAGAAGCAACATCCTCTCTACAACAATAAACAACATAAGGGTCCCAAACCTGCTCAGACAGTTTCAGCTCCTACTGGTGACAAAGGAGAAAAATATAAAATTAAGAATACCAAAAAACATTGCAACTTTTGTGATAAAGATGGTCATGATGAATCCAAATGTTTCAAGAAGATGGCATCTTTAGAAGCAGCGATGAAGAAGCACAACATCAGTACTGATTCTACTTCTTCTTCTCACGGATATGCACTTTCTACTTCTGGTTTCTCCTTCAATTCAAATTCTACTACTACTTCTTCTTCTGATGAGTGGCTTATTGATTCAAGAGCATCTTATCATATGGCTAAGGATAAAGCCATATTTTCTTCTCTAAATGAATGTAATACCAAGCAAATATTTATTGGTGATGATAGATCTCTTAGTGTTGTAGGATCTGGAACAGTTCAAGTAGATAATGGTCATTTCAATGATGTATTATGTGTTCCAAGTCTTTCTTGTAACCTTCTATTAGTATATCAAATCACTCATTCAGGTGAAGTTAAAACCATCGAGTTTTCACCTCACCAAGTTGTAATCAAGGATCTAAAAGATCCTAACCATGTTCTTGAAACTGGAATTGTTGATGATATTACCAAGTTGTACAAGTTTGACAACTTTGGGTCATCAACTTTTTCATCAGTTTTTGTTGCTCATAGCGATGACTTGAGCAAACTTTGGCATGAGCGGTTTGGTCATCTAAACTATTGCTCATTACAACAACTATGTAATCAACAAATGGTGATTGGTCTTCCTCTTGTTTCATGCAGAGATGGTGTTTGTGCCGGTTGTGTTCTTGGAAAACATCATCAGGACAACTTTGACAAACGTGCCTCTTGGCACACCTCGGGTCCTTTGCAGCTTGTTCACATTGAATTGTGTAGTCCACTTTCTTCGCCTTCTTTTTTTGGGTGCAAGTATTTCTTAACTTTCATTGATGACTTTTCCAGATGTACTTGGGTTTACTTCTTGAAACTCAAGAGTGAAGTTTTTGACAAGTTTTAGAAAAGCAATCTGGACATCAAATTCAAAGGTTAAGAACAGATAATGGAGGCAAATATGTGAACAATAATTTTACAAGCTACTGCACTACACAGGGAATCCAAATGCAACACATTGTTCCATATACACCACAACAAAATGGTGTTGCCGAGAGAAAGAACCACACATTAAGAGAAATGGCTAATTGTATGATCCAATCTGAGGGATTAATTCTAAAGTATTGGGCGGAAGCCATCAACTGTGAAAATTACATAGTAAATCGCACTCCCACAAAGGATCTTAAAAAATAACACTGGAATAAGCTTGGACTAAAATTAAACCAGATGTAAGTCACTTCCGTGTATTTGGCAGTATAGCACGGGCTCACATTCTTGATGAGAAAGGTAAGCATTGCAGCCTAAAAGTGAGAAGTGTATATTTGTTGGTTATTCTGAAGATGTCAAAGGTTATTGACTTCTTCAATCACATTGTAATGAAATCATTATTAGAAGAGATGTTAAATTTGATGAAAATCTCTTGGCCTGCAAGCCTAATTCGATGATTGTGCCTTCTTTGGCCTGCGAGCCATCTTTGGCGTTTGTGCCTTATTATGATCTGGTTTCTTCTTTAGATGATGACAGTGAGGATGAAAATCCACCTCTGCCTGCTCACCCTCCTCCAGATGATTCCTTTGAACCTGAACCAGCACCAGCTCCACCGCTTCCTAGATGGGTCCATTCAACACGAGAAGTAGCTGGTGATCTTGTCGGTGATCCTTCAGATCAACGTAAGACATGTTCATAGTTCCAGTGAGCCTCTTCTCTTTTGGCTCAAGTTTCAGAAACTCATGATCCAGAGACATTTTCAGAAGCTTCAGGTCATCTAGATTGGGATACAACAATGAATGAAGAGTATCGTTCTTTAATGGAAAATGATACTTGGGATCTTGTACCTCTTCCAAAAGGAAGAAAACTTGTTAGATGCAAATGGGTCTACAGAACTACATATGCATCAGATGGAAGTGTTGAAAGACACAAGGCTCAACTAGTTGCCAAAGGATTTTCCCAAGTTGAAGGACTTGACTATAATGAAACCTTTGCCCCTATAGAAAAAATGAATTCCATCCACCTTGTTCTTCCCCTTGCTGCCTCACATAAATGGGAGGTTCATTAGATGGATGTTAAATCCGCCTTCTTGCATGGGGATTTGCAAGAAGAAATATACATGGAACAACCTCCTGGATATGTCTAGAATGACTCTAGCCTTGTTTTTCGCCTCAAGAAATCTCTTTATGGTCTCAAGCAAGCTCCCCGAGCATGGTATGCCAAAATGGATATCTTTTTTATTGCCACTGGATTCTCTAGATTCCATTCTAATCCTAATGTCTATACCAATAAAGTTGGAAGCCATCTCATAATCCTTTTCCTTTATGTTGATGACCTTATCCTTATTGGTAGTGACTCAAAACTTTTAAACCATGTGAAAACTAGACTTAAGAAGAAATTTGAAATGACAGACTTAGGCTTTTTGCACTATTTCTTTGGCCTCCAAGTTTTGCAAACCAATGAAGGAATGTTTCTTTCCTAGTCTAAGTATGCTTGTGACCTTCTTCATCGCTTTCACATGGACGATTGTAAACCAACCCCTTCTCCCTTCCAGTCTAGAGTCAAGCTTTATGCCACTTGTATTTCTCCTGAAGTTGATGCCACCCTGTATCGTCAGTTAGTTGGTAGCCTCTTATACTTGACTCATACCCATCGTGATCTTTCCTTTGTTGTTGGTCTTTTTGCCCGATACATGCAAACACCCCATGAAATCCATTGGAAAGAAGCTAAAAGGATACTTTTCTATGTTCGTGGTATAGTTCAGTTCGGGATACATTACAGTTCAGGGGGTACTCCTTTATTGGTTGGTTTCAGTGATTCAGATTGGGCCGGAGACCCTAATGATCAGAAGTCTACTACAGTTTATGTTTTCAGCCTCGGTTCAGGACCTATCACTTGGGCCTATAAGAAACACAAGAATAATGATTTCCCTAGACCATTCCCCCACACTAGACACAAGGGGAATCGTTGTCTATGCTACATAAACAATCTATCGGACCATTTTCATTATGAAAATGATTGTCTGATCTGGACCATTTTTTGAATTGGAAAATGCCTATCCATCATAAATTTCAAACCACTTTCCTAACTGGAAAGGAATTGCCCAACCTGGACCATTTTCCAAACTAGAAAATGACTATCCATGAATCAATAATATATATATCACTGCTCCCTCCCAACTTGGGGAGCCATCTCTTCCCTTTCAACTAAGGGATTTATCTCCACAAGCCCCAACTTGTCCCTTAAATATGCAAACTTTATCTTGGACAAAGGCTTTGTCAAAATGTCTGCTACCTTCTCATTTGTGGGGATATACTAGAGTTTTACTTCTCCTTCCTGGACTTTATCATGAATAAATAAGTATTTGATCTCAATATGTTTTGAATTGTCATGAAACATTGGGTGTTCGGATATCCTTATAGAACTCTGATTGTCATAGTATATTGCGATCGAATCTGGTACCTGATCAAATAATCCAGAAATCAACTTCCTCAACCATATTGCTCTGGTACATGCCTCACATGCCACGATATATTATTCTTCTGCTGTGCTGAGTGCGACAAAATTTTGTTTCCTGCAGGACAATGATATCATAATAGAGCCCAAGTTGAAACACATCCCTGAAGTACTCCTTCTGTCTTATGCACTATGCTCCCAATCTGAATCTATGAATCGATGAAGTTGTATATCACTGGATTAGGTGTATCTTAAACTATAGTTTAGCATCCAACCAATATATCTTAGAACATGCTTTGCAACTATCCAATGCTCATGTCTGGGTTCCACCTAGAATTGGCTTAAGGTGTTTACAGCAAAACAAATATCTGGTCGAGTATTTACTAGATACATCAACGACCCAATCAATTTTCGATATAGGGATGGGTCTGCAGGATCAGAATGTGAGTCTCTTACATTTATTATATCTATGGTCATAGGAGTGGCCATGAATTTGCAATCCATCATTCCAAATTTCTGAAGAATATTTACTACATACTTTTCTTGTCCATGTAATATTTCACCACGCTTCTTCCATACTTGTAGTCCCAAGTAATAGTGCATGAAACTGAGATATTTCATATCGAACTCAGAAGCTAGTTCCTTCTTACACTGGGTGATGAGAGACTCTACACCTATCAAGAAAAAGTCATTGACATATAGTAGTAGAATCATAGGTGCATTGTTCACAACTTTGTAGTAGAGATTTGGATCTGCATGACTCTTCGAGAAACCAAGTCTTATTAAGTAGTTGTCTATTCTTGAATACAAAGCTCTTGGATCTTGTTTGAGTCGATACAAGGATTTGTTTAATATGAAAACAAGAGTTTCTATGGAATGTACTTCAAACCCTTGAGGTTATTCAATGTATACTTTTTCTTCAATTTCTCCATTGAGGAAAGTTGTCTTTACATCCATCTGATGTAGACTCCATCCCATGGAGGCAACAAGAGATATAATGGCTCTAATACAAGTATATTTGGAAACATGAGAAAAGGTTTCGTTATAATCTTATCCCCCCTTCTGAGAGAACCCTCTATCCACGAAGCTTGCCTTGTATTTTTCCACGCTTCCGTCTGTTGCATGTTTGATCTTATAGACCCATTTTGAAGTTACCACTAATTTTTCTTTGGGTCTGGGCACGATTTCCCATACATCATTTTTCATGATGGACTGGTGTTCTTCTATCATGGCTTCTTTCCATTGTTTCTTTTGAGTTGCTTCTTCAAATGTGGTGGGTTCTTCATTTATAAGCTTTGTCACACATGTTGCATAGCTAGAGAATCTTTTGGGATTTTTTTTTTTCTTTGAAGGTACCACTTGGGGCTTTGAGTCTTTCTTCTTCTTGTAGGGTTGCTCCAATCCAAGATGGACGTTTTCTAGTTTTGGGTACAGTGACTAATTCAATAGGTTCACATGGTTGCATCAGATGATCAAGTTGTTATGGTTCTTCATTCTGACTTTCTGGAAGATAGGTACTTTATTCTTTAAACTCTTCATATTATTCTTCTTCTATGGATTCTTCTATAGATTTATTGAAATTCATCTTCTCACTGAAGATCACATCTCTGTTGACTTCAACCTTATGTTGTTATAGGATATAGATTATGTAGCCTTTGGATGATTCACTGTATCTAACAAATATGCCCTTCTTTCTTGAGGGTTATATTTTCTTCCTTTTATCATTGGAGATATGAATGTAAACATGGCACCCAAAGATTCTTAAGTGTTCTGCATTAGGTTTCTTTCCTGAGAAGGATTCTTTTGGAGTCGTATCCTTCAATATGTGGTGGGGAATTCTATTCTAAACATATATTGTTGTCATGGCTTCTTCTCCCCATAAATACATGGAAAAACCTTGATCAATCATTAGTGCCTTCACGGTTTCCTCAATGGATCTATTCTTCCTTTCTGCTACACCATTTTGTTAAGGATTATGAGGAACAGTTAGATCCCTCCTACTCCCTGCTGATTTGCAAAAGGAAACAAATTCCTTGGATGTGTATTCTCCTCCATTATCTATTCTAAAAATCTTGATTTTCTTTCTTGTGAGGTTTTCTATTTCTGCTTTGAATTCTTGAAACTTGTTGAAAACTTAATCATTTTTTTTAGGAGATACAACCAAGTCTTTCTTGAGTAATTGTCTATGAAGATTAAATAATAAAGGGAACCTCCTAGATATTTGTTTGGGACCACAAACATCTGAATGTATTAGATCTAGGATTTCCTTAGATCTATTATTGCTTCTTGAGAATGGATTTTTAACATTTTTACCAAGAGCACATCCTCTGCAAATTCCTTCATGTATAGATTGTAGTTCTAGTATTCCTTCAACCATATTTTTGAGGAAAGGTAATTCTTGATATTTAAGATGAGCATACCTTATGTGCCAAATTTCATTGGGATTGACTTCATCATGTATAAGAGCTTCATCATTACGTTCTAGTAGTCTATATAGTCTTCCTTCATGAGTTCCAATAACTCTAGCATTCTCTATGTTAGAGTCTCTAGAACAAGATAGTACTTCACCATCTACAAAGGTTATTATATTTCCTTTGTCTTCTAGGAAAGATAAAGATACAAGATTATTTTATAAACCAAGTACATATAAGACATTTCTCAAATGAACAGTGTTACCTTTTTTCAATTTGATGGAGGCTTGACCAATCCTTCGACTGGATAGGTGTTGTTATCTCCAAGTTCCACCTTGTAGGATGTCTTCTTTTCATTTAGAATGGAGAGTTTGACCTGGTCTCTTGTCATATTCCTTGAATCTCCACTGTCAATTATCCACATGTCATATTCAAGAGTTCCTGTAATATCTAAATAGTGTAGATGATCCATCTTTTCATTCATGATTTTTGTTGACTAATAGCTAGTTAAACTTTGACTTTGAACCAAAATCTCAACCTTGACATTTTTTCCTTATGAGAGTGTTAATAGGTGTGATGGAATTAGGTGCACTATAATATCCTCTCCTTGAGTAAGGTGTTCCATAATAAGGTGTTGGGAAAGAGGTTTTAGGGTTTTGAAACTTCACCTACTAGTAACCCTAGCGACAATGCTTCAGTAACTGCACCTGCTAGAAACCCTAGCGATAATTATTCAAAGAGCCTGATAATATTATGGCTTAGCTTCCTTCCAGTGGTTAGACTGAATGAAGGAGGTGTGGGCCCATAACTTGTTATAAAATTGGGTGTGATTGTTTAACCATAGACAATATAGAAATATTGTCACCCAACCATAGGCACACATGCCACCCCTAATCACCTTAACCTTGACAGAGAATAATTACGGTAGAAAATAAATAGCCAACTAATGCTAATGCACCAAGAAAGGATAACCAACACTGATAAAAAATTCCAACCCAGAAAGACCAAAATTATAGGTTGCAATAATTGCAGCTGCAACTACTCTCTAGACTTATGCACTACTAAATTTCTGCAGTGTGCAACATTAAATTTCTGCAGTTGCAAGCTGTATCTTCCAAATGAGATTTGGTGTCCTGTATTTATACTACTCTTCCTTATCTTTCTGGCTGACTTCTCATTCTGGAGGCTAAGAAATCAATATTAAATATTTCCTTTCGCTGACTTGTCTTCTAGGGTTATGTCCAATGCTTTAGGGTTTCTTCTTGCTTCCTGGAATATTCTAGTCTCGTCAATGGTTACAAGTGGAGGTTAATACCTCCCATAGATACCATAATATCAACAACAACCCCCTTCAAGGTACAATTAAATTTTTATATTCCATTATTTGAAGGACTGATAGATGCAGATGTTGTAGATAAATGGTTGAATATGCTCGAAGGGTATTTTTTGGTCCACAATTTTTTCGATAGGGAAATTATTACTTTTTTCACTCCTCAAGGTTGTCACCCATGTTAAGGACTAGTGATATATGTACTCTGATAAAATTAGGACCCCACAAGGGGGGAAACCCCCCCCCCGCGTGGAGGGGTGTACAATATTCTGGGGTGTACAGTCTTCATGGGGTATAATCATGTCTAAGAACAAATACATATGAAACAAGAAGATAATTAGGCTCCACAACCAACAAGTTAAGCATTCTCATGATAGAATAATATTGGGGTGGGTGACCACTAGAGAATTCTTGGTGTCTTACATGCCTATGGAATTTTATAAACTCAGATTAATTTATCCCACATGCATCATGGAATTGTTCTTCTCTCACTCTCTCATATATAATTGAGGTGAAGGAGGACCTTTAAGCATGCAATGGAGTGTGATGTAAATGTTGTTGCGAATGAACCATAACCAACATCTCTTTCTTTTCAGAGATAAGCTACCCCTTTCTGCTAGTTTGTGTTCTACAATGTTTTCCTCTCTTATTCATTAATATAAGTCGGGTTTCACTGTATTTCTATGTTCTCTTCTATATAAATGTTTTGTATTGTTTTTTTATCAGCATAATCCGGATCAACATATCTTCATGAGTTCATCAAAGAGTTCATCATAAACATAACCTATATGAGTGGCATTAAATATTTCCATGAATTGTCTCTAGCTATGAATATATCTAGCTAGCAATGTCCTAAACCAGGATTTAATCCGCCCTTCAAATGTGTGGATAAACAATCAACATATTTCATTGTCTCGATCAATCTTAATATTATGTCGAGTGATGCTAAAATGACTGAGATGAGAAAATGCAAAGATACTCCATTCACCATAAAATTTGGGGCTTGAAAAGAGATCAATTATCTTGGTTGAGATGTACCTGGTGGGTCTTGGGAGACTCAAAGGGTCATACCATATAGAGATACAAAGAGTAACCATGGTTTGGTTAAAAATTAAGTGAAATGCCTCCACATGGGAAGGCTTGTCCTCTAGCCCTCCTTCTAACAACAATTTTATTGAAGTACGAAAAATATCCCTTTACCAACAACAGGGGTTACCCCCGAAAAGAAGTTCCAATCATAACTCTCATCTTTTGGAATAGGGAACCCATCAAAATTTTGGCTTGGCAACCATTTCTAGTTTTGGTTTTATCAATTGTTTCTGTTCCACCGATGAAGGCATATGGTTAGATGGTTAGAAAAGTGAATATGTATATGAAGAATATATAAAATCATAAAATAAATTCAATCTATTCTAAACCTATCATATCCTAGCCATGATCATATTACTCTAACCGAATGAGAAGAAAAAATGAAACTAACTCTACCAATAGCTTTACATGAATAATTATAATGAAGAAATAAAACTAGATAACACATGCACATGAATATATAACCCAAATATTCTAAGTCACTATATCACATACATCAACATCTCATATGCTTGGGACATAAAACATGAGAAAGAATAACAAAACTGCAAGAATAACATAAATTGCATTAGAAAATTCTATAAGAAAACATGTTCTTACAACCCATGTGAACAACAAACATTATGTTGGAAGTAGTTAACAACAAACAAATGAGTGACCTCTGAGTAAAATTGAAATGAACTATCAACACCATGCATTTGAAACCATATAACTAAAAAATTAAGTAGGTGAGATTTTGTATATAATTCCATGAGTTTGGTTCCTAGTTCCATTTCTGTTGGTTGAGGTGTCATGATCTCCGAGGCTGTTGATAATATGACAGATCGTAATCCTAAAAAATGTGAATAGTTGGGAAGGAATTTCTCAAATCATATAATTGACAAGTTTTATATATCAGAAAGACATTTTCAATAGTATAAGGAATGCGCTAAATGAACATACGAGTCTAAAGTTATGTCCAAAATACGAAAGGTAGTTTAGTGGGGTCCTATCCCTGTTTAGAAGGCGTTCCCACTAACTGCTCCTTTTGGTACCAAAGAGGTTCCCACTAACTACTCTATTTTGTATCAGACCACTTCACACTAACTCCTCGATAGTGTACCAGAGCAATTTCTATTAATGAGAGGAATTTCTATTAACTCCTCCTTAGTGTACTGGAGCACTTTCTATTAACTCCTCCTTAGTGTACCAGAGGATTTTCTATTAACTCCTCCTTAGTGTACCAGAGCACTTTCTGTTAACGAGAGGACTTTCTATTAACTACTCCTTAAGAGTAATGAATCAATTTCTATTAACTCCTCCTTAGTGTACCAAAGGATTTTTGGGAACTCCTACGGTGTTAACCAAAGAACTTCAAAGGAACTATTTTGTGCGAACTAGAGCACTTCAAAGGAACTCTTCCGGTGTGAACTGAAGGACTTCAAAGGAACTCTTCCAATGTGAACTGAATCTCATCAAAGGAACTCCTTCGGTGTGAAATATATATCATCAAAGGAAATCCTCTGGTGTGAACCAGATATCATAAAAGGAACTCCTCCTTTTCTTTTGGAAGACAAAATTGAAAAATTTCTACGTGTCCTTTTTACCGATAAGGAATAACAAGCGCTTGAGTTTAAAAATACATATATTTCTCATACGATGTTTGATTGAAGTGTCATTTTTTGCAATCCAAAGAGAACAAAGAGGAACTTCTAGTGAGGTACCCTTATAGTAATTAACATTGTTTAGGATATTGAAGGACTAATTATCCTCTAAGATGCAGTTAAAAGTTAGTGTGAGTCTTGTATATGTTGAAACTAGACCACTTGATGATAGATGACACTTTCATGATCATGGTTTAGTCATAAAATCAAGAAGAACAAATTGAACAAGATGATATGGAATGCAGGATGAATGCTACTAGAGACAAAAACAAACTTAATTATGACCACAGGATGAAGTAGATCACATGAGGTATGCGATTAGTCATCAATTATCCATCTAGGTATGGTAATATTAATCATTATAAATTATGGGGTATTGACTTACAGAAGAAACAAGAGGTGACCGAGTAGAAGAAAGGATGTTTCAAAATGAAAGAGTTTAGTTGATAGGGTCGATGTCATCAGGAGAAAGAATATCGTCGTTGATAAGCTAAGTATCGATGATGTTGGATTATTGAGAGGGGGGGTGAATCAATAATATTTCTTTTAATCCTTTTTAACCATAACATATATAAGTGTTGTTATCCTTTTGATCAGTTTACCAATATCAATCAACAAGTGCAGAATAAATAAACCATGAACAATGAAAAATCATACACATACACAATACA